>JAODAL010048077.1:0-29327 GCA_025379985.1 Phyllomedusa bahiana | reverse complement strand
TTTAACCAAAAAAAATCCACTTACCAAAACCCAAACTTTACCAATAACACTACTAATATAGCCCTTTGATTATCCGCCAGAAATAAAAAAATTTCCCACCACATAGTGACTGAAAAATTTCCTCTTCCTCTATTACTGACCCAGAAACAAAGCCAATGGAAACCAACCCAATAGTGCCCATACAGGGGTTGGGGTATCAATGTAACACAGGTTGCCCTACAGACTGATTTTTAACCCCCTGGAAAAGGGCGCCCCGCTGGTAGCCCAAATAAACCTGGCCACTGGGGGGGTTTTCAGGGCCGGAGCCCTTTCCTGTAGAGCGCCACCGAGGAACGGGGACTCAGTGGGGAAAACCCCACCAAATTTTGTGTCAGTGCCCATATTACGGGCATTTAAAGGTAGCGGTTTTAAAAATAGCTGAAGGGCAGCTATTTGGGGGTTGGTCTTCCGGGACAGCTTTAGTGCCGGGGTAGTGGCGGGTCCCCGCAACCCAAAGGCCCGGGTTTTCCAGCCCAGAAATTGGAATTCCGGGAAAAGGCCCTATAAAACCCTTTAGTACCCAGGTAAATTTGGGGGCGGGTCTGCAAAGGGGTTTGTGCAGCGGGGACCCGGGAAAAAGAGGCTCGGGCCCCCCGGGGGCGGTTTGGGGGAACCGGGGGACTGAAATGGAAGTGCGGGAAAGGGGTAATACTGGACTTTTAGGCCCAAAAAGACAAGTGGAAAAGGGAGCTCTTTTTTTAGTTAGAGGGCCAGGGGGCCCCTGGGGGTTTTTTTGTTTTGTTTTGTTTTTCCCAAGTCGGGTAAAAAACCTGTCCCTCAATAAAGTTTGGTGGGGGCCCGTATAAAACTTTAAAAACCTGGGGTCGGGGCCCCTTTTTCCCCCCCTACAAAAAAGACGGCGACCCAGGAGCCCCTTTCCCCCCAAGGAGGGCCCAGGGGGGCGCCCGGATGTTAGTGGAACTTAAAAATTTGGGGGAGGATGTTTGGTGGGAAAATTATTCCCCACTGACAGACGGGAAAATTTTGCTGAGAAAAATTTTAAAAGGGGCCCCGGGGGGACGTGTCCTCATGGAGAAAGTGTGACAACTCAAATTAAAAGGGACTGTGTTGGTATATTTTTTTTTTTTTTTCCCTTCCAGGGGAAAACACGGTGCTTTGGGCAAAAAAGGGGCTGGGGGGGATACGGGGCCCTACCTTGCACCCTTTTGGCGAGCTTTTTTGGCCTTTCCCCAAAAAGACTCCCCGCAGAAAAATTTGGGAGTTGCCCCGGGGGCCGTATCTAAATTGGAAAACCCCCAGAGAGCTATTTTTGCCTTCCCCCTTTAAGGAAACCAGTTACCAAAAATTTAAAGGAGAGGATTTGGCATTCAGGGGTTAACTCTGGAACAGGGGGGGGCTGCTCCCAAGTCCAGCAGAGGAAGCCGGGGTTTTTGGCAGCCCCAAACCATGGAGTTCCGATGGGGGGGAAGCCCCGGGTTTTCGGGCTGACCTGGCCAAGCCCCAAGAGATGCCAGAAAAAGGGAACCCCCCCTTTTGAGTTCAAAAGGGGGGTTTGGGTTCCCACTTGGAGTAGATTGGATTGTCGCTAAACCCTCCAAGTGAAACCCAATAAAATTTACCGTTTTAAAGGGCCCCAAACCAGGTGCGGGTGAACTGGGGAAACCCAAAATTCTTTTGAGGCCCTGTCGGGGAAATTTTAATCATTTTCTGGGGGGTATTTGAGGGAATTTTGCAGGGGGAAAAATTAAACCCGGGGCCAGAGACTTCCCCTTTTCGGCAGTTGGGGGGGGACTGAGATGAAACCAAAGATGGAGCGGTTTAGTTTTTTCGGGGGAAAATTTCCCCCCTGCAAAGGCGGGGGTTTAAAACTTTCTGCCCAAAAGTTGCAAAGTAAATCCCAAAAGTCCAAAGAGATTGAGCCTGTGTTTATCGGGAAATTGGAAAAAGCCCTTTTGGTTTTAAGTTTCGAATGGTTGAAATGGGGTTTTTAAAAAAGGTTTTCACTAATGAGTTAACTCCCCCTTTCAAAAGGCATTTTTCCAACCCCTTAAAATGGGGCCCGTTTTTTGGGCCCCTTTAATTCGGCCGAAGGGGCCCCCAATTAGGGGCCCCCAAAAAAAGGGCCCCAAAATTTCATTAGGGTTTTAAACCAGTTCTCATAGAAAAAACTAGGGAAATTACTTTCCCCCTCTACCCCCCCCGGCAAAAGCCCCCGGGGCGGGGAGATAATTGAAAGTAATTTTTACAAAGCGGGCGTTTTAACCCCCGCCATTTGGAAATTTTCAAGTCCATGGGCCGGCAAAGTGCGGGCCCCCCGCTCAGCCCCCCCTCCTCCCCCCCCCCCCGGGCACACGGCGTAAAATTAGCCCTGAAAAATACCCCGTGTGAACTTTAAGCAAAGAAGGGGCTCATTTCCCACTACCGGGGGAGGGGAGTGGGTCCCAGAGTCAGCTGCCAAAGCAAAAAAAAATAGCTGCTAAAGCATGCAGGTAAAGAAAAGTAGAAAGGGGGTGGGCTCAGGTGGGGGCCCCGGTGTGAACAAGGGCAAGAGTCCCAAAAACCCGCCAGAAGGGGAGCAGCTCATTTGGGCCCCAGGGAGGTTCGGGCAAAGTGTGAAATTAATCTGAGGGGTATCCCAGAGGGTGTGTGCCCGAGCTGGAGGGCAATCCCGAGAAATGGGGCCCAACCACTACATCCAAGTGGAGCTAATGGGGTTGCCCATAGCAACAAGGTTCCCTCTGCATCTCCCGCTGCAAAAAAATCATGAGTATGAGTGGGCCCGGGAAACTGGGTGGGGGAAAAATGCTGGGGCCCAGTCAGTAAAATTTTTTCTACCAGTGCCCCAAACGGGGACTGTAGTACCTATGGTAGCCTGAAAAATCCAGGTAATGCGGGCCCCGTTTCATTTATGACCACTTTGGGTTTGTCCCAGTGTGAAAAAGCAGCCGGTGTATGGGCCCGGAAATTTGGGGAATGTTTGCCTCCTACAGTGTTTTTGGAGGGGGGAATCGTTTAAAAGGGTGTGTCCCGCTCTTTTTTTAGGGTCCCGCCTGCTGAATGCAGCCCAGTTTCCTTGTAAAAGAAAATGTATCGAGCTCTGTAGTACTACGGGGTTTCACTAGTCCAATGGTTGCTGTATTGCCCGTAATTTTTACTGCCATGGTTACCAAGGGCTGCATGGGGATGGGAAAGGAGGGAGCTGCTAACCTCACGAGTGGGGGGTATGCTTGAACCCTTTGTGAGAGGCAGGTTTAGGTGTTTTGAAATCTCCAATGATAAAGGGTGCCCAGGGTTTGGTTTTTGCTACCCCCGTGTTTTTCCCTTTAAAACAAAGGGGGAAAAAAACTTAAGTATCCCCAGAGGCGTTTTGGTTCCCGGGGGTGAGTGGGTGACCTTATATTGTGAGTGCTTCGTCCCGCCCCCGATGGGCTGCTTTCCCCCACTGGGGGGGTTTGGAAGGTGACTGAATTTTCCTAATGTGAACACGCCAGGTCGGGGGGGTTTTGAGTTGGAGACCCAGAAGGAGGTTAGTGGCTTTGCCCCTTGGGTGGTGACCCCAAAATACAAGGGGTCCCAGATAGAAAAATGAAAGTTCCCATTAGAGAGGCTGTTGGGGGAAAGGGAAAGGAAAAAATCTTCCCCCAAATTCTTCCAAGGGTCTGCTGCTAAAAGAGCAGGGAAAACTGTGGGACAGGGGGAAAGTGTCCCCCTGATATTGGTGAGGGGCCTGGGGTTTCAAACAGACACCCGTTTGTGGCCCCCCGTATTTCAAAAATAGGGGCCCCCAGGGCCACCAAAAAAAACGTACCCAAAGTCCAGTAAAAGGGAAAAAGGGGTGAAAATTTAGGTGAGTGGGCCCGTGACCCCCCGAGGCTGCAAAGAAAATTGCATTGGGAAAAAAAAAACCAATTTAAAGTGGTTTTTCTCACTGCTGTAAGTTCCCCTTTTGGGGATGGGGGGTACAGTGATCCTCAACCGAGAAAAACCCCCTGGGTTTAAGGGGGCGAATCCAAACGGCAGGGGTTTCCTTTTGGGTTGCGAGTGTCTGAAGTAACCATGGGACCACTGACCTTTCAGGTTAAGGGGGAAAGAAGGGACAATTTTGCCCCTTTTGGGCTACTTCCCCCGGGGGGTTTTTTCACTGAAGGGCAGGGAGGTAGACCAGATTTCCCTAAGGAACCAAGGGGACGCAAGTAGCCCCGAGGCAGAGCTTTTAGGGGGCCAGTGAAAAGTTTAAGCCCTTTTCTTTACTTAAGAGACAGGGGGAGGGCAGTGAGGGCCAAAAGGCCCCGGGGGGAGGAAGGGGGTTTGGGTCTTATTATAATCCTGGGAGACCAAAGGTACAGGTTTTGACTTAGGTGCAGCCCCAGGGGCCCTGGGGGATAGAGGGCCCTGAGAAGTTGGGGGTGTTTTTTACAGCTTCTGATAACACGTTTTGGTTTTTCTGAGACAAACCAGGGGCCTTTTTTATGCGAGACCCAAAAATAGGGAAAACCTGCCCAGGGGGCACAATGCCAAAGTTAAATTTGGTTTTTGGGTTTAAAACCCGCCTTTCAAAGGGGATTGCGCGGGTGGGAAGTTTCCCCAAAAGTAACCCAGTGAATGTCACAGGGGCTGTGGGTGAGCTTTTTGGTGCAGGGGCGGCATGGATGGTTTCCCCCTGTAAAAAGTGGCTTTTGACCCGTCTGTTGCCCGTTTAGGGGGAAAAGATGGGATAAGTACGTTATGTAGGGGACTAATGTTTAAACTCTGCCCCCAAGGATTTTTAAAGGGAAATTGACGTTGCCCCAAAAAAGGAAACCTTTACCCCGGAGGGGCCTGGGGAAAAGTGAGGGAAAACCCAAAGGGGGGTTTTTTTTTAGAGGGGAGGGTTTGTGAAAAAGGGGGGACCGCTGGTATTGCATTTACCTGCCACTAGAGGGTTATGGCCCGGGACCCTTCCTTTTAGGGTGCGCCCCCGAGGAAAATTTGGGGTCCCGGTTGGGGGAAAAGCCACCTATTTTTTTGTCAGTGTCTTTTTTACTGGAAAATTTCGGTTGTGGCTAGAATAGCGGGAAAGGGAGCAAATTTTTGGGGGGGGGGCCTTTTTTCCCGGGGCGCATAGGGTCGGGTGGGTGGCTTTTCCCCGCAATCCCGGGGCCCTGGGTTCCAGCCCGAAAATTGGCCCTCTTCTGGGGCCTATAAAAACCTAGTTCTCCCGGGGGATTGGGGGCGTGGTCCCGCTAGTGGTAGTCAGCAGAGGAGGGCCGGAAGAGGCTCTGGGCCCCCCGGGGGCTTGAGGGGAAACCGTGACGTACTGGAGGGGTGCAGGGGAAATGTAAATTTCGGGGCATTAGGTCCAGACAAAAGTGAAGAGGGGGGGGCCTCTGTTTATTTTAGTGGCCAGACAAAAACTGTGTCTGAGTGCCTTTCCCCGCCTACGAAAGACGGCGATCCAGGAGCGCAATACCCCCAGGACGGCCCAGGAGGGCGCCCAGATGTGAGTGTAAGCTTACACCCCATACAGTCACCATATAGTGGTAGACACCAGTGTACACAGCCTCTGCAGACATATGTGATTCTGACTCACGGGTGACATTTTTCTGATAAGTCGTTGACTTGTCCTTTTGTTCCGCATCCGGTCCATGATGACTTCTCCCGGCCATTTGTCCCTGGATATTTAGACACAAATATCTTAGAATCCTCACTTTTCAGAACCTTACTCCCTGCCCCCTGGCTATATAGGGTCCATTTAGGCAGGCAGGGTTTACATAGGCTATAGGGGGCCCCAGATAGGCCAGGTTTAGGTAGGCAATACGGTCCCCACATAGGCAGGGTTTAGGTAGCTATAGGGCCCCATATAGGCAGTCAAGCAGGGTTTATGTAGAGTATAGGCCCCATATAGATAGGCAGGCAGGATGTAGGAAGCTATAGGGGCAATATTTGTAGGCAGGCCTTAGAGTAGGCTATAGGGGGCCCATACAGGCAGACAGGGCATAGGGTAAGCTATAGGGACTATATATAGGCAGGCAGGGCATAGGGTAGGCTATATGAACTATATATAGGCAGGCGGGGCATATGGTAGGCTATAAGGGCTATATATAGGCAGATAGGGCTTTGGGGGGACTATATATAGGCAGACAGGACTATATACAGGCAGGTAGGGCTTTACACAGGCAGGCAGGGCTATATACAGATAGGCATGGCTATATACAGGCAGGTAGGGCTATATATAGGCAGGGCTATATACAGGCAGAGCTATCCACCGTCATACTGGGATATATCCACGCAGGCAAGGATATTTACAGTCTGGGCTTTGGGCGGGCTATATACAGTAAGGGCTTTGGGGGGGCTATATATAGGCAGGGCTTTGGGGGGCTATATATAGGCAGGGCTTTGAGGGGCTATATACAGTCAAGCAGGGCTTTGGGGGCTATATGCAGGCAGGGCTTTGGGGGCTATATACAGGCAGGCAGGGCTTTGCAGGGGACTATATACAGGCGGGCATGGCTATATACAGGCAGGCTACCCCGGTAGTTACGCCCCTGTTTGGATAATTATGTTGTCTTTAAGTAGGGCATCTTTATTGTATTGTGGCCACTGTAGACATCTTGAAACACGTAACATCTTTTGCCCCTAACCATCTTTGGGGTGTCTGACATCTTAGTCCCGTGATGAGTCTGTTTTTGTAGGGGAAACACTTCGGGACCTTTTTGTAGTTTCCCTCCCATATTAGGACCTGTTTTGGAATTCCTTTGTATCCTATTCTATATTTTAGAGATTTAATACTGTCTTGGAGGGAAAGTCATCGGTGGTAGGGCCGACCTTATCAGCGCAATGACCCTGAAGACTTTAAGGGTTTACTATAGGGGTTTTATTAGGGATAGTGAACCAATTGATTAATTGGTTCAGTGATTATTTGCTTCTGTCCTATGGAATCTGTCTCCTTTGAGGATTAACATATCGTGAGTAAACTTCAAAATTGTGAGTAAATACTTTCCATAGCCTATATGTATTACCTTTTCTGCATTTAACTACCGTAGGACTGGGTTTGGGTGCATAATTTGCATCTAGGCTTATCTACTGTGAGTATAAGTGTGGGAGATTTAAATTTTTCTTGTATGTTGTTTATTTTAAACAGAATAAATAAACTTGTACTGTTTTATTAGGGATTAAGTTTTTTCTGTGATAAATGTTTGTAAAACAGCTCTAACTTTTTATTTTTCTGTATATGGAGCTTATTAAGTGCTTGGGATGATTTCACATTTCCATTGGTACAATTTGGGGTTTGTATGACACTAATGGGAAGCAGGATAAATAAAATACAGCAATCCTGACAGTTTTTTTTGTTTGTTTGTTTGTTTCTTCACAGCAGTCACTGGGTGATATAAATAACATGTTAACTTTACTCAGAAGACAATACAATTATTGTGATAGCAAATGTGTATATATTATTATATATATATATATAAAATATATATATATATTATATATTTTACTGCTTTTACACAATAAAAAGACATTTTGTCATAGTCATATTTTTCTGTATACAGAGCAGTGTAGAGACTTGTTTTTTTGAAGGATGAGTTGATGTTTTCAATGGTTCAACTTTGAGAGACACATGTGGCGAATTCTGTATGAATTCTGGTTCTGATAGACCAGTTCGAAATCACTTTAAGGTAGTATAGACTGCGCCAGAATGTATGAACCTGTTCTTCTGCAGTTCATACATACAGGCGCAGTCTTGTCTGGCTCAGGCAGACCACCTTTAACTTAGTCTAACTGTTCTACGCCAAAGAATCATAAATGTGTCTACTTCTACTACTGTGGTGCGACATGCCCACAGAACGCTTAAAAGTGTATTTGGTGCGCTACCGAGGCACTTATCGTGCCAAAGTTTGGAGTATGTCTGTTCATTCATCTATAGAGCTGGTCCACTGAAGCTTTTTGAGGTCATAATTCTGGTGTAGCTGCGTTCATACATGTCACCCATGACTTTTTATGACAATTAAAAGCCCCATCACTAGATAGGTAGGTATGCAGGGCCCCTTAGTTTTAATTACAGCAATACCCAATTTACATTTTTTTTTTTTACGTTGGAGCATTAAAAAGAAAATTGAAATTGTGTCAAACAATGTTTATGCATCATTATCTTCTGAGAGCCATAACTTTTTGATTTTCTGTATACATAGATGTTTAAGGGCTTTTTTGCAGGATGAACTGGCATTTTCATTAATGATACAATGGAAACACATGTTTCTAAGACTTATTGATTGCTTTGTATTCAATTCTATGTTCGGCACGATGAACAGAAAATGCAACTCTGCCATTGTTTTTTTTTTTCTTCTTGCTGTGTTCATACATTTTTACATTTTTTTTTTATCTTTTTGGGAGGTATTTTAATGGGGAAAATGCAGTGTGTGGTGGTGCAGGCAGTGTGTTTTTTTAGTTTTTTTATTTGTGGGTTTTTTAATTTTTTAACAGTTTTTTTTATTTTTCTTGCTTGTCCCCATTGGGGACTACACTCAGCAATTCTTAGATCCTTGGGCACTGCTGGGTATGGTAACGTCACAAACAGGCCGGAAGCCTGTGTTAGTGCTGGCCAGTGCATACTTTCAACAGCAGGCATGTTGTGGTCCGTACCTGTGCACACCACAATACATGGTGTGAACATACCCTTAACCAATTAATCGACCTTGACAAGTTTTTTTTTTTATCTTTCTGAGCACTGATCTGTGATCACTGATCTGTGACGAAAAATGACTAGTAACTGATACAGAGAGGAAAGAGGACCCTGCCCGCGAGGGCTTACAATCTACAAGGTAAAAAAGAGGCAGGATGCTAGGGTATTGGACATACAGGTTAGTTGATAGCGCTAGTGACATCTTGTTATTAAAAAAAAATAGTTTTCATATGTTACATTTAGCAGTAGTTTTACGGGTTCTTTTTATACCAAGGTGTATAATGTAGCATCAGTTAATAGCACTTCGGCTACCCACCGCATGTGTTACCATCTGCGCCTGCGGTGGGCCCAGAGGATCCGCCATACCCAGACGTTTCTAGCCAGCCTGGTTAGAAAACATAATGGTATGAACTGACCATACAATGTGGATCCTGCCGGAGTGACCCTGCCTGATAGTAGCCGTAGTGAACCGTCATGGCGTTCACCTTGAGCAGTTGTTCCAGAAACTGCAGACTATCACCAACCGTATGGACGAAGTCGTGTCTGCACTGGCACCTACACCTGATCCGCTACGTGCCGTGGTTCCATCTCCTGATGCCATGTCCAGTCTACACTTGCCTCTGCCTGCCCATTATTCCGGAGAGCCCCATACATGTCGCGGCTTCCTCTATCAGTGCACAATCCAATTTGAGGTTCTGGCTCACTAGTTTCCTTCTGACTGTGCCAAGGTGGCCTTCATCATCAGCTTGCCAGGTTAAGCCTTGGCCTCGGTCTCACCTCTGTGGGAGAAAGGGGATCCGCTGACAGGGGACCTCCAGGAGTTCCTGAACACCTTCCGTAAAACCTTCGAGCTACCTGGGCGCAACACATCTGCTGCATCTCTGCTCCAGTTCGTCAAGGCGAATCCACGGTGGGCCAGTATGACATTCAGTTCCATACCCAGGCCTCTGAGCTTGCTTGGAACAATGAGGCCCTTTTTGCTGCCTTATGGGGGGGCCTCGATGGACACATCAAGGACGAGTTGGCTGGTCGTGACTTCCCTACCACCCTGGACGACGCCATCGCTCTTGCTACCCAGATTGACATCCGTTTTGTTGAGAGGGAGCTAGAGCTAAACCAGCAGCCAGTGTCCGTCCGGCCTCGCAAGCCTCCGCGCCTTGCTGCTGAAACCCCGAATCAACCTCGCTTGGCACCTGCGTTCCCCCAAGATTAGCCTATGGAAGTCAACCGCACTAATCTCTCCACAGTGGAACGCACCCATCGACGCAACTTAAATCTATGCCTTCGCTGTGGCGGTGCCCTTCATTACCTGAAGAACTGCCCAGTCTGCCCAGATGCGCCCCGTAATCCCAAGTGCCTAGGTTTCTTTGGTGAAGTGACCCTGAATAATTGTGTGTCTGCTCCTTGTCTGACCACTCTGGTCACTCTCTGTTTTTCATCTGGTGCTGCCTATGAAGTTCCTGCTCTGCTGGATTCCGGCTCTTCCGAGAACTTCATCTTTCATCTCTGCTGGAGAAGTTCGGCTTGCCTGTCTCCTGTCTAGAGATTTCTCATCTATCAATGAGGAGATCCTGAAGGAGTCAGTCCAGTTCCATACCCAGCCTGTGTCTCTCAGAATTGGAAGTTCCCACCAGGAAAAGATTTCCTTCTATGTCCTGTTCTTCTGCTCCAGTCCTGCTCCGGCTTCCGTGATTCCAGCTTCACTGCCCATCCCTGGATTGGAAAATGGGTGAAGTTGTCCAATGGGGCAAGCATTGCCATTCACGCTGCCTCAAACCCGCCCATCTGGAGCAGTCCCGCCCATCCGCTTCTCTGCCCGTTTGTTCCACTGTGCCGGTGGAAGAACCTCGAGTGCAAGAATAGCCTCTGTTCTGTAAAGACACCTCTGTTTCCCAGTCACCTCTCCCCTTGCCTACTGTTTCTGCTTCTGCTCCCCAGATCAAAGAAGATATTCGGGACTCTCTGGACACTTCCTCTGAAGACAGTTCCTGGGATACCGAGGAGGAGGTGGTTACCCCTGGTTGCTTTGTGGGTACCCGGCTAGCCTGGAGGGGAGGGCTTAATGGGGGTACTGTCACAGTTCACACCGTGGTCCCTGCTATGAACCGTTGACGTGCCTGTGTCTCCCATGACCCGGCCGTTGCTGCGGCATCCTCTAGTGTCCCTGGCTCTTGTCACTTACCTGTCCCGGCTCCTGTCTGTCCTGCAGCAGTTCCTGCTCGCAGGTTCAAGTCTCCATTGCTTCCTCCAGCTCCCTGGTGTTCTGTGCGCACACGTTCTCCCTCTAGGGGCACGTGTGTGGCACTGCACTGCATTTGAAGAGTCAGTGTTCCTACGTCCAGCCCAGTCACCTGTGACCTCTGCCTTCATAAAGAATTTTGTCCCTTTGCTCCTGGTCGGTTCATTATTTGTGTTTGCCCTGCATAAGAGCTTGACCCCTTGGCTGCTGCATTGCTGCTGTACCCTGTACATTTATCCTGTACATTTGCCAGTTCCTGCTGAACTCCTGCCGCTGCACCTATCAGCTAATCACCTGTTGATACCTGGTGTCATACCAAGTCTGCTAACATCCTGGGACTGTGCCATACATTTACCGACTACACCTGCGGTGCCCTGTTCTCCGTTCCAGCAGCAGCTATCCAGACCTGCACTTCGGCTATCCAGACCTGCACTTCGGCTATCCAGACTTGCACTTCAGCTACCCATCAGCGCCCGCGATGGGCCCTGAGGATCCGCCATACCCGGACGTTTCTAGCCAGCCCGGTTAGAAAACGTAACATGGGCATTTAGCATGCATATTCCTCACGGGTAATTTTGTCAGTAATTCTGATTTACACAGACGTGCTAATGAGGAAAGGTGGGAGAACGATGAATAGAAGCCAGACCAGGGTCCAACTGGGACTAAAAAGCAGCCATGGCACAAAAACCCCACCAGCCCACCTACAATATCAACCAACAAATTTGCCCTTTGTCACGCACTATGCCATTTTCTAAAATAAACAACCCTGAAAGCAAGAAATTATTAAAGTAAAAGTGGTGCTTGGAAACTTCTAATCATAGAGCCATGGACAAGTGTTAACTCCCTTTTACGATCAGGGATAAGTGTAAACTGCCATTTTACAAGCGCCAGTATAACTTACAATACTGCCATGTAGTGACCACATAATGGCTTCATTGGCTTTTTGCACTCCGCCCACCTTCATTGGTTTTTAAATCAGTGCAGTGTGCTCAGTTAGCTGGTTCTTTCACTCCCTGAAGTATGGAAGTCTGAACAGGCGCCAATGAGAGGTAACGTTTAGTGTTAGGACCCACCTGCAATGAGGTCCTAATGACGAAATTGGGAGGTGGACTTAAGCAGTTTTGATCAAAAGTATGAACTAAGAACCCCAAATTTTCATGTATCCCTAGAAGCAGAAATGCTTTTTTCAAATATTCCTATATACCTTGGATGGTTTTTTAGTTGATAGTGTGCTACTGGCATTTGGAATGTGTATGTATATTACTGCCGCACCAGTGTGCCCCTATACTCATTTTTTTCAAGAAAAAGATTTTTGGATGCGCAGAGCCAATTTTTATCTTTTAGTCTATGTATGGAGGAGTGGCAGCCTTCATTGGCTTTTTGCACTCCACCCACCTTCCCATGTTTTTAAATCAGTGCAATGTGCTCAGTTACCTGGTTCTTTCACTCCCTGAAGTATGGAAGTCTGAACAGGCTCCAATGAGAGGTAACGTTTAGTGTTAGGACCCACCTGCAATGGGGTCCCCTTGATGAAATTGGGAGGTGGACTTAAGCAGTTTTGATCAAAAGTATGAACTAAGAACCCCAAATTTTCATGTATCCCTAGTAGCAGAAATGCTTTTTTCAAATATTCCTATGTACCTTGGATGGTTTTTTAGTTGATAGTGTGCTACTGGCATTTGGAATGCGTATGATCACATAATGGTCAGATACCAGTTCAGATCACCACCACATGACAGTGAATACAGCACACATCCAACACCGAATCCAGTGGCATTCAAAGACTCATAGAAGATGTCTTCTCTGATGGGAGTTGCTTACTTTCCCTTTTCTATTCCATCCAGTCCTGACCTGAAGACTTCTCCCGGCCATAACTAGTCTCTGCAGAATTTACCACACAAGCACCTTAGACTTCACAGTTTTCAAGCACCTTCTTGCCTACTCTCACCTATGCACAAACTCACCATCCACCGATTCTGAAATAGTAATAATTAACACCTTGTGTCCCTAACAGTATTTGTGCCCATTTGTGCAGTTTTAGTCGTGTTTTGTGTTGTCAAATGGGTGGGGTAGACAAAACCCCAAAATACGTAGTCAGGAAGGGATATATACAGTAAGTAGGTAGGTACTGTATATAAGCCCCCCTCATTAAATAGGTAGGTAGTTATATAGGTCACCTCAATAAGTGGAAAGGTAGGTATATAGGCTTCCCAGTAGGTAGTTTGCTATACAGCCCCCCGATTAAGTAGGCAGATTTATATACCCCCTCAATATGTAGGTTGATTTAAAGGCTCCTTATTAAGTAGTTATGTATATAAGACCCATTCAAGCTAGATAAGTATAAAGGCCCCAATTAAGTAGATATATATACTGCCATATAGTAGGTAGGAAGGTATATAGGCCATCCAATAAGTAGGTAGGTAGTTATATAGGTCCCCTAGTAGGTAGGTAGGTAGGTATTAAGTCCACACAAGTAGGTAAGTAGGTATGTAGACCCCTCACTAAGTAGGTAGGGAGATAGGTATATAGGACCCCCATTTAGTAGAAGGTAGTTTTTATAGGACTCTCAGTAGGTAAATAGATTTGTAGCTACTATTAAATAGGTAGGTATATAGGCCCCTCATTAGTAGATATATAAGACCCCCAGTAGGTAGGTAAGTACATAGCCCCCCCCCCCCCCCAGGTAAGTAGGAGTGTATATAGTCCCTCCAGTATGTAGGCAGACATATAAGCCCCTCATTAAGTAAGTACATAGTACTCTCCACATTAAGTGGGGTGGGTAGGAATATAGTAAGTAGGTGTGAATATATGGTCCCCGACAGTAAGTAGGAAGGTATACAGGTAAACCCAGTAGGTAGGTACATAGCTCCCTTCAGTAAGCAGGTATATAGGGACCCCCAGTAATTAGGTATATAAGCCCCATCACTAGGCAGATAGGTATGCAGAGGCCCCCAGTAAGTAGCTTAGTATAAAAGGCCCCCATTAAATATAAAATGTTATAATTACCTATAACTGTAACACTAATCGCTAACTCTGTTTGCCTGGGATATGTATAACTAGTGTTATTAATAGCTGCTTATTATATTCTGACCTTTTTTGAACACATTTCACTATAACTTTGGCCATATGCCTACCTTACTTTGTGCTACTTGCAGTTGTACTTTGATTCTATTAATCTCCAGTCTGTCAATGGTTAACAACGTGAGATTTTGTCCCTACCTACTACCTCGGAAAAGGGTTAGTTTGAGATGAATTTTACTAATTTTTACCGAGCCCGAGCTAAACCGAATTTTTTCTGCAAGTTCGGGGAAATTCGGGTTCGGGAAATGCGTTCGGCACCATTTTTTCTTTCACTTGCAGCTAGTTCTTTCAGTTTTGATGGCCAGCCAATCATTACAGAGCACAGAGGGGGGTCATACACATCATTAGTTAGGGAGTTATAGAGTTTTGTATAGCTTTTGTTGAAAAGTATAGGGACTTAAGAACAGTGTTGATTTGCTGTCTTGCTGTCAGGATTCTTCCATAAGACCCCATTTCACAGATATTCCATAGAAAAAATTCTGTTTATAATCCATTTTTTCAGTTGCAAAGTACAGGGACTTAAGAACACTGTTAAGTTGTTGTCTTGCTGTCAGGGTTCTTCCATAAGACCCCGATTCACAGATATTCCATAGAAAAAAAATCTGTTTATAATCCTATTTGCCAGTTGGAAAGTATAGGGACTTAAGAACACTGTTGATTTGGTGTCTTTGGAGTACAGTTCTTCAATAAGAGACTGTGAACAAATCTTGTCCTCTTTAAAATTTATATTTTTAAACATGGAGAAAACTAGAGGTAGTAAGTGAGCAAGGAGGGGCATAGGACGTGGAGCTAGAGATACGATACAAGGCACTCCTTCCAGTGCTCCAGACAACGCACAAGCCAGCACATCGTCAGTTGCGGGACCGTCAAGCCTATCATCGCTTGGTCGGCTCTATGTGTGTCTGATTACTGAAGAGCTTCAACAATCTTTTCTTCAGTAGTTAACACAAGCTGCATCGAGCGGTTTTACCTCCTTGTCCTCTCAGTCATGGCCACAAATGTCGTGATCATCATCATCAGTCTAATCAGAAGCAAACACAGCCCAAATGTCACCCAATGTGCAGACCATTCCAGATAATCCATATTCTAAAGAGCTCTTTCATGACACAATGTGGTTGCCCATTGGCATGTTCTCACTGCCACCTATGGTACTGCCTTCTAATCTAGTCCAGCCTGCAGGGGCGTAACTTGAAGTTCTTGGGCCCTGATGAAGAAAGTGATAGGTGGCCCCTGCTAGTTACCATATGTCATTTCCAATACCGGTGTCTTCTTATGTGTCATAGGGGCACCGTAGCAGCTGCTTTCACTGTACCTGCTGTGGCTACACTGTCCTCATCTTTTCGTTTAGCTATTGAAAGGAATGCATTATTTTAGCCTGTGAATTTTTTTCTGTGCCTCTTAGAGCCAAATTGTCTTCACTAAGTTGTTCCACGTATCCATATGGAAGGTAATTCTGTCTTCTTCTCACTTGTGTTAGTAAAAAAATTAACCTGAACATCCCTTCCTATTGACTTTAATAGGGTTCAGCATTCGGCTCCAATATCTCAAAATTCGAGGTTTGGCCCAAACTCGAAAATTTTAGGGCTCACTCATCTCTAATATACACAATTTAACTTTTTAACCCTGTGATATTTTCCGTCAAAATATTAGGGTGACATGTGGGATGTTTCTAAAATGGGGAAAAGTGTCAGAAAAATTAAAGAGCTGAAGCTGGATTTTATTGTGCAGAGGCACAATACAGGAAAATTGCAGTTTTCACTTTGTAACTCATCATACATAATTTATACAAAAATATACCGTGGTGTCATAATGCTTACTACCCACAAGCTGAATTCCCTGAGAGGTGTAGTTTCCCCCCACCATTGGGGGGTTTCCACTGTTCTGCTACTTGGTGGGGTTTGCTAATTCAAAATGGCACATGTCCTGCCATTTACTCAAACTGCACTGTTTGACATTTATGGGATATTCCTGCACATGGGAGAAATTGGGTGATGGGGTTTGTGGTGGTTTTTTTTTTTCCTGCATTTCTTGTGAAAATAAAAATTCAGAGCTAAAATTTCCCATTATTGGAAAAATTGTTCTTTTCATTTTCACAGCCCAATTCTTTAAAATTCTGTGAAACACCGGTGGGGTCAAAATGTACTATACTCCCCTAGGTGCATTCCATTAGTGGTGTAGTATTCAAAATGTTTTTTTTTTTTTAAGTTTTAATACCTAGAGGTGTCTGTAAACCTGGAATAGTGCCTAAAAATTTCTCGAGACAAAGAAAGGTCTCAAAATCCAGTAGTTGCTTCACAAATCCTGAAGCTTCTGGTTGCGTCAAATAACACACTAGGGCCACATATGTTATATTTCTAAAAACAGCCAGGAAAATGAATATTAAGTTATGTTTCTCTGTTAATATTTACTATATTATAGAAAAAAAAAATTATTAAAATTGAAAATCTATATATAAAGTGAAACTTGGAACTTTTACTTTGCTTTAATACTATGAGACATCTAGAGGTTTAACAGACTAACTAAATGATGCTTTTAATACTTTTTTAGGGGTGTAGGTTTTTGGGTGATTTAAGGCCCCTGAATGCCACATGTCAGAACTGAATTGGTGCCTAAAAAAACTGTAATTTTCTTGAAAATTTAAAAAATTGCTAACAAACTTAGAAGCATCTTAATGTCCTAGAAAAAATAAGAGTTGTTTAAAAAATTATGCCAATATAAAGTATCCATGTGTAAAATGCTGGTAATAAACTATTTTGAAAATTTAATTTAAAAAAATAGCTTTTTACTATTTTGTTACTTTTCTCGAATAAGATATTTATCAACCAAGATTTATTACTAAATTACTTTTTTTCACATTTCACCCCACTTCCTCAGTATATTCTGTGGTACGGTGAATGACACCATTGGAAAGTACATCTTGTCCCACAAAATAAAAACTAGTAACTGTTGGTGTATTTCAGTGGTGCAAAAACCACCTTTTTGTTATCCGTATAACTTTTAAATAGCTGTATTTCACTTTGGTGCAGCCCAGTTTTTTTCAAAGAGTCACCTTGTACTTAAATTTGGATACAGAAATTTTCTAGTAACTGTTGGTGTATTTCATTGGTGCAAAAACCACCTTTTGTTATTCGTGTAAATTTTAAATAGCAGTATTGTACATGATGCGGCCCAGTTTTGTTCAAAGAACCACCTTGTACTTAAATTTGTATACAGAAATTTTCTAGTAACTGTTGGTGTATTTCATTTGTGCAAAAAACATCTTTTGTTATCCGTGTAACTTTTAAATAGCTGTATTGCACGTGGTGTGACCCAGTTTTGTTCAAAGAGCCACCATGTACTTAAATTTGGATACAGAAATTTTCTAGTAACTGTTGGTGTATTTCACTGGTGTAAAAACCACTTTTTCTTATCAGTACCATGATCCTGATACCATGCAGCCACAGAGACCTTCCATTTGATCTGACCATCTGCTCTTCTCTCATTCACAGGCATGATATCTCCGCAGACTATTACTCCCATCAAACTTTCTGCTGATTTCCTTCTCTGATATGATAATGACTGCACACACCTCAAGCTTCCTGTCTCCATTCCCTGCTATTTGTGTTGTTCTTACAGTCTACCATCTTCAGTTCAATTAGCTACCTTTCCTCCCCCACCCTCACCACCTTATTAATTAGCTGTCCTGAACCCTCCCCTCTTGTTTGCTCCTGGTAGCCAGATTGGTTCACTATATTAGTACCTGTATGAGTCATATCTGACCTCGGTCATGGCTGGTCACTGTTCAAAGTACGGCCAATTTTGTAAGTACTAGAACAGTGAAATAAAACCGGAATTTAAACCGGGATTAAACAAGGATTGCTGAAGGTAACAGCTTGTTATGCTTTTCTCTTCCACTTACAGCCTCACAGCCTGCCGCAGTCGCTCACCATGCTTTTCCTGTCCTCCATCATCTATACCTCCATTTTTCTTAAACCAACTGCCTATCCCCATACCCCTCAGCTGGGCAATGAACTCTTTATCTCCCCCAGCATTTTACCCTCTCATCTGTCTGCTGCCACCAACCTTTTTCCCACTATCCATCCCTTCCTCACTAAACAGACCCAACCTACTTACTGTCTATCTTACTCCCACCTCCTAACCCTCTCTCTGCTCCTCCTATCTGCTGGGGAAATATCCCCGAACCAAGGGCCCCCACAGCACATTCCCACTATTGTATCTCTGGCCGCAAACAGACCTATTTCTGCAAACTCTTTTAACCCTGCAAACTTGAAACCTATTCCCTTGTGCCCTCCTCCTCCTATTTCTCTCTCTGGAGCTCTATGGAATGCACGGTCTGTATGCAACAAACTCTCATATTCTCCTACATACATGACCTCTTTATATCACGTAACTTATCATTCCTTGGTCTGATGGAAACCTGGCTGACGCCCTCTGACACAGTCTCCCCTGCTGCTCTCTCCTTTGGTGGCCTCCACTTTACCCATGCTCCCCGTCCTGGCAACAAGCATGGCGGAGGTGTTGGCCTTCTCCTGTCGGACACCTGTTCCTTCGCTCCCATTCCGCCATTACCTTTCCTCAACCTCCCCTCCTTTGAGGTGCACTCTGTCCGCATCTATTCCCCCTCCAATCTCCAAGTGGCAGTCGTCTATCAACCTCCAGGCCCTGCCACCACCTTCCTTGATCACTTCGCCTCCTGGCTTCTCCACTTTCTTTCCACTGATACCCCAACTATCATAATGGGAGACTTTAACCTCCCCATCAACACACCCCACTCTGCTGCCACAAAACTCCTCTCGCTCTCCTTTTCCTTTGGCCTCTCCTAGTGGACCTCTGGAACCACTCATAAAGATGGACATACTCTGGACCTCGTCCTCACCCGCCTCTGCCCCCTATCTGACTTCTATAACTCTCCACACCCTATATCTGACCACAACCTGCTTACCTTCACCACTTTCTCCTCCCCACCTATGCCTCCTGTCTCACACCAAGTACACCCCCGCAGTAACCTTCAAAAACTTAACCCTCGCACTCTCTCGGACTCTCTTGTATCTCTCTCTACCATATCCTTGTTAAATGACCCCAACACAGCCACCACTTTCTACAACCACACAATCACCTCCACTCTTGACTTGGTCGCCCCTCTCACACACAACAGAACCCACAAAACAAACAGACAACCCTGGCACACACACTCCACCAAACAGCTGAGGCGAGCCTCCAGAATTGCCGAACGCCGCTGGAAGAAAACCCGCTCCACCACCGACTTCACCTCATACAAACTATCACTACACACATTTAAGTCTGCACTCGCCTCAGCCAAACAGGATTACTTCACCACTCTCATATCCTCACTGTCCCACAACCCCAGACAACTATTCAAAACCTTCAACTCGCTTCTCCGTCCACCAGCACCTCCTCCCCCATCCCTCTATTCAGCGGATGACTTTGCCACCCACTTTCTAAACAAGACCAACCTCATCAGAGAAAGCATCACTCCACTGTCCCCACCGCCCACACCCATGCCGGCACAGTCCCCACTGCCAGCCCCTCTACCCACACAGTTCCCACAGCCACCACCTTGCACTTCCGCCCTAACTTGCTTCTCCACTGTCATTCATGACATGCTCTCCTCTCTACTCTCCAAATCCAACCTCACTACCTGTAACCTTGAGCCACTCCCATCCCACCTTATCCCAGACCTCAGCCCTATTATACTCCAAGCTCTCACCCATCTCTTCAACCTAGTAGTAACCTCTGGCATCGTCCCTTCACCATTTAAGCACGCCACCATCACAAACATCCTGAAGAAACCTTCTCTTTACGCCTCCTCTCTGTCCAACGATCGCCCCATCTCACTGCTTCCATTTGCTTCGAAACTCCTCAAACAACACGTCTACCTTCAACTGTCCTCCCATCTGTCCTCCAACTCTCTTCTTGACCCACTGCAATCTGGTTTCCGATCCCATCACTCTACAGAAACCGCCCTAACCAAAGTCACCAACGACCTACTAACCGCTAAAGCCTCACGTCACTACTCTGTGCTTCTCCTCTTAGACCTGTCCTCCGCCTTTGACACTGTTGACCATTCCCTCCTGCTACAAATCCTCTCCTCCCTCGGCATCACAGACTCAGCCCTTTCTTGGATCTCCTCATACCTCACTGATCGGACATTCAGTGTCTCTCACTCTCGCACCACCTCCTCCTCTCGCCCTCTCTCTGTTGGTGTCCCCAGGGGTCAGTCCTGGGCCACTACTCTTCTCTATCTACACTCTTGGTCTGGGTCAGCTCATAGCATCAACATGGCTTCCAGTACCACCTGTATGCTGATGACACCCAACTCTACATCTCCGGCCCAGACATTAACTCTCTACTGTCCCGGATCCCAGACTGCCTGTCATCCATATCCTCCTTCTTCTCCTCCCGTCTCCTAAAACTTAATGTAGAGAAAACTGAATTCATTATCTTCCCACCGTCGCACTCCATCCCCACCCCTGATCTCTCTATCATAGTCAATGGCTCTACACTGTCACCGGTCCCACAAGTCCGCTGCCTTGGGATAACACTTGACTTTGTAGTTCAAACCCCAAATCCACACCCTTACCTCCACCTGCCGCCTCCACCTGAAAAACATCTCTCGCATCCGCTCATTCCTTAACCCTGTCACTACAAAAATGCTGGTCCATGCCCTTGTCATCTCCCGCCTCGACTACTGCAACATCCTTCTCTGCAGTCTCCCATCAAGCACTCTTGCTCCCCTTCAATCCATTCTCAACTCTGCTGCCCGTCTTATCCACCTCTCTCCTCGCTACTCCCCTGCCTCTCCCCTCTGCCAGTCCCTGCACTGGCTTCCCATTGCCCAGCGCATTAACTTCAAGTTACTAACCATAACCTACAAGGCTCTCCATAACCTTTCCCCTCCATACATCTCTGCTCTAATCTCCAGATACTCCCCCTCACGCAACCTCCGCTCCTCACAGGACCTTCTTCTCCGCTCTCCTCTTGTCACCTCCTCACACAACCGTCTCCAGGATTTCTCTCGTGCCTCCCCCATACTCTGGAACTCACTGCCCCAACACATCAGACTCTCCCCAACTTTCACCAGCTACAAAAGCAACCTGAAAACCCACTTCTTCAGGATAGCCTACAACCTAGAATAACCCCGCTGTCACTACACCCCACAAACATGTCTGCCCCTCACCTTCTGTCTCTTTCCCCCTTCCTTGTAGATTGTAAGCCTTCGCGGGCAGGGCCCTCTCTCCCTCTGTACCTTCTGTTAGTTATAGATTGTCACTATTGTAAATGTTTGACTTATGTTATGTATGTAACCCCCTGAATGTACAGCGCCCTGGAATCAATGGCGCTATAAAATAATGATGATAATAATAATCAGTATAACTTTTAAGTAGCTGTATTGCACGTGGTGCGGCCCAGTATTTTTCAAACAGCCACCTTGTACTTAAATTTGGATACAGAAATTTTCTATTAACTGTTGATGTATTTCATTGGTGCAAAAACCACCTTTTCTTATCCGTTTAACTTTTAAATATCTGTATTGCATGTGGTGCGGCCCCAGTTTTTTTCAAATAGCCACGTTGTATGCCAATTTTGATAGTAAATTTCTAGTAACTGTTCTCGTTTGTCATTGCTGCAAGAAACGCAATTTCTCATCCGTGTAAATTTTGAATAGATTTATTGCACTCGGTGAATTTCAGTTTGGCGCAGATAGTTAAAAACTATCAATTCCTAGTCCTACTTTGCAGTTTTAAATCCCTTGGACTGATGGAAGAACACTGTTGATTTTGTCTTACGTTCTTCCACTAGAACGCATTTCACAGGTATTTGATAGAAACAATTCTGTTTCTAATCCTAGTTGGCTGTTGGAAAATAGAGGGATTTAAGAATAGCTGTGATTTGCCGTCTTTCAATAAGAGACTGTCAAAAACTCTTCCATACCCTTTTACATTTTTATCTTTCTGAACATGGAGCGAAATGCAGGTGGTAAGCGAGCAAAGAGGGGGATAGGACATGGAGGTAGAGGTACGAGAGAAGGTGCTCCTTTCAGTGCTGGCAACAACACGCAAGCCAACGTATCTTCGGTTGCAGGACCGTCAGGCCTGCCATCGCTGGGTCGTTGCCCTGTGAATCTCAGTAATGAACAGCGTTGCCAATCTGTTCTTTAGTGGTTAATGCAACCTGCATCCAGCAGTCTTACCTCCTCGTCCTCCCAGTCACGGCCACAAATGTCGTCATCATCATCATCAGCAGCATCCGTCCAACATGAAGCGAAGGCAGCCCAAATGCCATCTCATGTACCCACCACTGTGGATAATCCATTTGCTGAAGACCTCTTTGATGACAAAATGCGGTTGGGGTCAGAAGGCATGTTAAAAGATCAAGAGGCCAAAGAGGATGATTTTCTCTGCTCTGACGCCCAGTTACTGATGCCATCAGAGGAGAAGAAGGAAGCCGGTCAATCGGCAAAAATCCCGGGCGGTCGGCAACGCCTTGCAGTCCCTCTTGCTTGTAGCCCGCAGCTCCAGGATGCAGAATGTCAGGACGAGGAATTCACCTGTGTTGATGATGATGATGATGACGACATTACGTATCCAACGTGGTCTTTACAGCAGAATTTGTTTGCGAGCGCTTCATCACTGGACGAGGAGGAAGACGATGGGGTAGTGTCAGTGCAGGTTCCGCCTCAAAAAGGGTGAGGGCGATCGCACAAGTCCGCTGAGATTATTCCGCCAGCCACGAACAGCAGAAACCACGGCTCCTCGCTTATCGCCGTCGAAAAGCTCCAGGACCTCTCTATCCTGGGCCTTTTTCGAGCAAGCCTCTGATTCACCCAGCGAAGTCATATGCCGCCTTTGCCATAAACGCATTAGTAGAGGGAAGAATCTTAGGTGTTTAACCACCACCAACATGTCTAGTCATATGCAGCGAATGCATGAGTTGAAATGGAGGGAACACTTGGCGAAAAAAGGCCACACCGATCCCGAGCTTCCAACCACTGTCACACCCTGTCTCCGCATCCTCCTCCTCCGCCACGACCAAGCGTTCCTCAGCTACCTATGTGTCTCAGAGTCATGATCAAGGATCAGTCTCCACCGTTGCCCAAGTACCACCAGCACCACCAGAGACCCATCCAACACCTTCTCCTTCCACCAGTTTGACCTGCACGCCATACAGCGGCCAGTCTAACAGCCTGCCTTCTGTCTACCAGGTTTGGGAGCAGAAGAAACACTTTAAGCCAAACCATCCCAAAGCCAAAAGCCTGAATGTCGGCATTGCCAGGCTTTTGGTCTTGGAAATGTTGCCTTTCAATCTGGTGGACACAGATGGGTTCCGCCACGTCATTGCCCTTGCCTGCCCCCAATACCAGATGCCGAGCAGGCATTTATTTTCCAGAAAAGCCATCCCTGCCCCGGCCAGCCACATGTCATCTAAAATTTCAAGCAAGTTGTCTGCATCTGTGTCCGGCAAAGTCCATCTGACCACCGATACAGGGACTAGAAAGCACGGCCAAGGCCTCTATATTTTTGTGCATCATTTGGTGAGCGGGTGGATGTCTTGGGCATGGTGGCCCCAGGCTGGGCACACGCTCTTAAAAACGGCGGGGATGGTGCGGGGTTTTCTTTAAATTTGGAGACACATGCCCGAGAAACCGGGCTGGTTAAATTAATCTGCTTGGAGAACATCAACACACACTTCACATTATTTTCAAACAAAAAGGGTCCCATGTTTTTTTTTTTTTTTTAAATATATTCTTACTGAATTTTTTTGTCAGTTCCCAAAGGAAATTTTTTTCTGGTTTTGTATGAGGAACTGTAAAAAAACCCAATTGTAAAAGGGTTTCATGAAAAAAACTGAATTCCATTTACTCACTTCATTTTTAAAATTTTTTGCACTGTCAGTTGTTTTGGGGTCATGATGCTGTGAGATACAGATATAATCAAGGTCCTTTGGAACAGAAATGGGGCTTCTAATGGCATTTCCCCTCACAATTTTTATCATTGGCTGAGAAGTCTTTTTTTATAATTTTTGGGTCACCCCGCTGGAAAGAAGCAATACTACGGGCCCCCTATTGTAAAAAATTGGTTTCTAACAGACATTTGTTCTTCAAAAATTGTCAAAAGGGGCCCAAAAGGGGGTCATGTTTTGAATTTTTGGGGCATGTTCGGGAAATACAGCAACACAGGTCCTATTGTAAAAAAGGATTTTCTAACAGATTTGTTCTTAAAATTGTCAACACGGTGAAGGGTCATGTTTTGAATTTTATGGGGCATGGGGCTGTCAAAAACGGGAATGGGGTAGGACACTGTTAAGGACACAAAATTGCAAAAGACTTTTTTTTGCAAGATCTTTAACATGTACAATACCATGGGAGACAACCCCTTTAATACAATTAAAAAAGAAACAAAGAGGGGGGTGGGATTCCTCCTATTTTAAAAATTGTTTTTTTAAATTAAAATACAAAAAACTTTCTTACAAAAAAAAACGATACAAAATTCCTCTGAATTGTCAACGGGGGTACATAAGACTTGAAAAGTTAGGTTATCAGAGGACATGGGGTTTGGGCAATTTCCCCCCCCAAAAGAACAAGACAATTCCCTCCAAAACGTTTTAGTAAAAAGAGAAAAAAAAATGCCCAAAAAAAAGGGCACCTGGGTGGGAAAAGGGGGCTTAACCACCAGCATTTCCAATGAACTAATTAGTCCGCACCATACGGGGGGGCAAAGGGTCTCGTAAGGAAAAATTTCTCAACACCAGGGCTTGAATGTGTACTGAGGAAGGCTGGAGGTCTTTGCTCACACTTCCACTTACGCACTCTGCTTCAGCACGACTGTTTTCGTTGCTGCGTCATAAGGGAATTTTTGCCGTGTTAATGGATGAAGGATGCCAGCCTGGACTCTCACCGCACCCACTGTAACTCTGGCCCTGCTAGCTGAACCTGCGTAATCCACGTTTACAGCCTCACCCGCCTTGATAAGTAATTCCTTCAACCCACTTGACAGTAGAATGCAGGATTTTCAGACAGGCCTCGTTGACCTACTGGGGACATCTGTTTCGTTTGTTTTAACATTCTAATTTCATGGTGGAACAATGTCACCAGTAGAATGGCAAGAAGCTCTAGCAGCAGCAGTATTGGAAAACGAGTTGTTTTTAATATAGTTTATTTCTTATTGCGAAATTTTCTGCTGTTGGTCCATATGGGCACCTATGCGGGTTTTTGGGTCATGGTGCGTTACAGGATATGGATAGTCAATGTCCATTTCACTAAAATACTGCTTCAAAGACTACTTTCTTTCGGCACTTTTTAATCTGTGGGTCAGACAGGTTTAATGGTCATATTGCGGTCCAGGACAGGTATAGTCAATGTCCAGTTCAACTAAAATGGTGGTTCAAAGACTGCTTTTTCCGGCACTTTTTAATCTGTTGGTCATGCAGGTTTGAGGGTCATGCTGCGGTCCAGGACAGGCATAGTCAATGTCCTGTTCAGGTAAAATGGTGGTTGAAAGACTCCTGTTTCCGGCACTTTTTAATCTGGGGGTCGTGCAGGTTTGGGGCTCATTTTGTGGCCCAGGACAGGTATAGTCAATGTCCAGTTCAACCAAAATGGTGGTTCAAAGACTACTTTTTAATTTGTGGGTCAGACAGGTTTAAGGGTCATGCTGCGTTCCAGGAAAAGGATAGTCAATGTCCAGTTCAAGTAAAATGATGGTTCAAATAATGCTGCCTTCTGGCACTTTTTAATGTGTGGGTCATGCAGGTTTAAGGGTCATGCTGTGGTACAAGACAGGGATAGTGAATAGTTTGTCAGTTTTTTTCTGTGACTTGTTGCCTAATTGTCTTGCCTAATATGTAGCACGTATCCATTTGACTGTTGTGGATGTTAATTCCAGCTTCTCCACCCCTGTTTGGGTATAAGAATGAAGGTGTTGTTCCTCTCCCATAGACTTTAATGGTCATCGGCGATAATCTGTTATTGTTATTGAATATCGTCATGATAATTGCCGATATATCGACTATCGAATCGAAAACCATAGTTGACGCAATTGCTCATCACTAATCTTAAGGAATCTAGGTACTTGGGGTTCAACATTGGTCAGGGAGTCATTAAGTCCCAACTTGATAAATTTGAGGCAATTAAAAATTGTCCTAAACCAATTTAAAAAATCCGGATACTACAGAAGGTTTGTGCCAAACTTTGCCTTAATTGCAGCTCTTCTCACGGACCTTACCAAAGGATCTAAATCCACAGTGGTGCAATGTGTTGAAAAGGCATAGGAAGTTTACCAGAAATTGAAAGAAATGCTAAATAAGAGACCTGTATTAATTGCACCTAACTTTAAAGCAGAGTTTGTGGTACAAGCAGATGCCTCTAAAGTGGGACTAGGAACTGTCTTATCCCAGTTGGTTGAAGGGGAAGAACACCCAGTAGTTTATTTAAGCAGGATGTTGACATATGCTGAGGAGAACTTTTCTTTAACTCCTGAATCCAAGCCTGTCTATGACTTAAGGGGGAAGCCCATTTTTAAATCTGACAAATAATTATTTAATGGTTTAATCTATTCATGTGATTTTAGAGATTGCTTTCTCATGATACATTGTACTTTAATTTTGGTCAAAACAATCCTTGTTTATTTGTGAAAAATTCAAAAATTTTGAAAAAAAATTTCCCATTTTTTTAAAGTTTTAAAATTTCTTTGTGTAAGACAAATACAATAGTAAATAATGAACAACTACCATATGTGTACTTTATGTTGACATAATTTTTAAACAATCTTTTATTTTTTTTAGGATATTAGGGGGCTCTTAAATTTCATAGTAAATTGTAACATTTTCAAGATAATTTACAACTAGAGATGGGCGAATTTCCCGAAATTCGGTTCCCTTTACTTGCCGAATTCTCGGGGAAAAAATAACTTTGTTCCAAATACTTCGGGACGAATCACTTTAAAAAAAGAGCCGCATGGTGCTGTAAAAAACGTTTGTCCCCTTAAATTTGCAAAGGGGGGCTTGGTTTTTTCTTTAATAAAAAAACGGTTTTAAAATATACACCACATGACTGCCGCCCCTTAGAACGCTTCATTTTTAAAATTCCCTGTGCCCTAAGGGGCAAAACTGACCAAAAACTGAAGGGGGAAAAAAACCTATAAAGTCACGGCAGCGACAGATGGAAAAAAACAGCTTTAGGTCAGGGGGCAACATCTGCAAGGGTGGGGTGACGGCGGCAGCCAAGCACAAGGGTCAACAGTGGCAAAATATACTGGAGGGGGCAAAAAAAGGGGGTAGGCCCAGAGTGGGACAAGACACAGTTGTAGGAAAGGCAGCAGCCCCAGCAGCAGCATGAGGTCAGACAGTAGCAGAAGACATTCTGGGGTGGGAAAAACAGGGGTAGCCCCGAGGGCACAATGACACATTTTGTAGGGGCATGGCAAACCAGAGCAGCAGCAGGGGGGCAAACAGTGGCACAAGACCACAGGTTGGGAGTCCAACATCGCCACAGCACAGCATAGTCAGACAGGGCACAATGAAAAATGTGTAGGGCACGGCAGCACCACAGCAGCACAGAAAGGGGCAGACAGGGCACAGGGGCACATGTGAGGTCACGGCAGCGCCACAGCAGCAGCATAGGTCAACAGTGGCACAATGACACATTTTAGGTCACGGCAGCAGCCCCAGCACACATAGGGCAACAGTGCCAATGAATTCTGGGATGGAAAAACAGGAAAAGGCCACAAGGGGGACAAACCAGTGTGGGGGTCACGGCGGGGGCACCAACCCGCACATGAAGTCAGCCCAGGGGCACAATGCCCATTCTGGGGGGGTTTGGCAAAAACAGGAGTAGGCCACAGATTGGCACAATGACACAGGGTGGGAGGCCCACGCAGCAGCCACAGCCGCAAATGAGGCAGACAGGGGCAAAAATAAAGGACCCAGGTGTTAGGTCACGGCAAAACCAAACCACAGCATGGGGTTTCCAGACAGGGGCCCAAATGACACATGGTTAGGTCCCCCGGGCAGCAGCCACAGCAGCAGCTTTGAGGTCAGACATGGCAAAATTGAAACAATTTGGTTAGGTCCAGGGCCCGCACCCAAACAGCAGCAGCATGAGGCAACATTGGCAAAAATGACTTTCCCGGGGAGATGGGAAAAAAAAGGGGAAATGGGCCCAAACGGGGATTGGGACAATGACACATTTGTGGAAAATCACGGCAGAGCCAACCGCACAGCAGAAGTAAAAACATTTGGCACAATTACATTCGGGAAAGGTGGCAAAAAAAAAGGAATGGGCCACAGAGGGGGGAAACAATGACAAAAAGTGTTTAGGTCACGGAAAGCACCCCAAAAGGCAGCACCCTTGGGGTTCCCAAACATGGAACAATGAAACCGTTGGTAGGTCACGGGCAGCACCCAACAGCACCAATGGGTTTCCAGAATGTCCCCAAAATTTTAACACAGTGTGTCGGTCATGGCCCAGAGCCACAGCAGCAGCAAAGGTCAGAAGGCGGACAAAAAGGACTTTTCTGAGGGGGGCAAAAACAGGAGAAAGGGCTACAGATCGGACAAGGGGGCACAGTGTGGGGGCCCAAGGGCAGCGCCCAGCAGCACAATGGGGTCAGCCCAGTGGCACAAAGACTTTTCCTGGAGGGGGCAAAAACAGGAATAGCCCCCAAAAGGATTTGGAAACAATACAGGGGTCTAGGTCACGGCGGGGCAGCCAAAGCAGCAGAAAGAGGTCAAAGTGGCAAAATTTCCACTTTCTGGGGGTGGCAAAAACGGGAGGGGGGGCCACAGAGGGGCAAAAAGACATAGTGGAGGGAGGGGGGGCAGGAGCAAAAGAAATAAATTTTCGGGGAAGGGGTCACAATGACACGGGTTGGAGGTCACGTCAGAAACCAAAAACACAGCAGCATGGGGGCAAGACGGGCACAATGACACAGTGGTGGGGTCACGGAAAAGGCACCCACAGAAAGCAGCATGAGGCCCCAAAAAGGTGGCACACTGACACGGGTTTTTAGGTCACGGCACACCCAAAACACCCAGCAGCATGAGGTCAGCCCGGGGGCAAAAAGATTTTTCGGGGAGGTGACAAAAACGGAAAAAGGGTAAAAAAGGGCCAAAAAAAAACCAATCACGGGAAAAAAAGGTACTTAAGTGGTCCACAAAAAGTGAAACAAAAAAAAACCTTAAAATAGAAAGATCTGTGCAAAAAACCAAATTTTTTAAATATAAATCCCTTAAAAAATGGCAAGGAAAACAACACAAAAAGAAAACCAACATCAGAAAGATAAAAAGCTTATACAATAAAACATATATTGGGGAAAAAGTAGAAAAAAG
>JAODAL010048076.1:0-29327 GCA_025379985.1 Phyllomedusa bahiana | reverse complement strand
CGACCCAATCGGGCCTCTCGCGGGGTAAACCGACCTCTTATTCAGAGAGAAAAATAAAAAAACACCAACTGCAAGTGCCCTTCTTATGACACCCTGTGAGGTGGGCGGGGACAAAAACCCCAAAATGGAAGACCCCTTCCCTTTCCCCTATAGGTTAAAATCAATGTACCCCAAAGATAACGTATTTTTCTGCCCAAAAAACTTTTCTGAAAAAAAAGTATGCAAACCTGGGGCCCTGGAGGGTGCGGCCCATTAATTTACATTACGCACACAGACCGCCCCCAGCGGCACATTTCTGCAAAAAGGGCATACACTACGGGGGGAAACCCCTAAAGAAGCTTTTATTATCTATCTTACATGTTAATTGGGTTAAAATTTTAATGTGTGCCGCAGCCCTGCCAGGGCCCCAGGTTGCATACGTTTTTTCAGAAATGTTTTTGTGTGCAGAAAATACGTTATATTTGGTGTACTTGATTTTAAACCCTTTTTGGGGAAGGGAAAAGGGGTGCTTCCTTTTTGGGGTTTTTTGTCCCCGCCCCTCTAAGGTGTCTAAGAAGGGCAGCTTGCGGGTTGGGTTTTTTTTTTATTTTTCTCTCTGAAAAATGGGGTGGGTTTTGACCCGGAGGGCTGATTGGCTCTTGAGAGGTAAAGATGGATGGATGCCGTTTTTAATCACGTTGAAAGTCATGGGCAGCTTAAAAAACATTTTTGATCAAAATATGGAACCCGAGAGTTCAAAGTTTTTTCACATAGAGGTCAGACACCAGCAAAGGGGTAAAACCCTACACACCGCATATAGGCCAATAGAGGTCGACACCAGTCGGGTCCATCATTTCGTGAATCCCCCTTGATAAAATATAGAAGAAAAATAACCCTGACTCGGGGACTCCGGAGACGTCTTTTTGATGAGTCGTTCTCTTCTCTTGAGTCGTTCTTTTTCCTTTTCTTTCTCCTTCCGTTCCACACCCCCTGATGACTTGCCCCCAGCCACAATCACCCTGCAGAAAATTAACACAAATATCTTAGAATCCTCATTTTCCAGCACCCTTTATCTATTCCCCTCTGTACAAATTACCAGGGGTGGGAGAGTGGGTACAACCCATACCCTAGTATCCTACGGGGTTGGAAGTTGGGGAGAGGACTAACCCCCTGGAGATAAATGCTACAAACTATTGGCTGCTGCCTCTCAGTTATATACCGGTAGGTAGGAAAGGACCCTAGGTAGGTAGGCAAATAGGCAAGGCCCCAGGTAACTAGATAGGCCCTATTTAGGTATGTAGACCCCCACTGGATAAGTTGGTAGGCCAGCCTACCAGGTAGGTTGGTGGGTACCTAGCCACAGGTGGGTAGGTAATCAGCCCCCAGGTAGATAAGCAGGCCCCAGTTAGGTTGGTGGACCCCAGTTAGATAGGCTGTAGGTAGGTGTTGGTGAGTCCCAGTTAGTAAGGCTGTAGTTAGGTAAGCTGTAGGTAGTTAGGGTCCCCTTTATATAGGCTGCAAGCAGTTAGGGACCCCCTTTAGGTAGTATACAGGCAGTTAAAGGGGTTGTCTCGCTACAATGATTGGGTTTTAATTAAAAGATCTTAAAAAAACAAGCAGCTTTGCAATATATGTTCATTAAAATGTCTACTGTTTTTGTGTTATCCTGGTAGTATGAGTGCATCAGCTCCTCAAATCACTATAGCCAGCGACCTGTTGAATTTTCTCTCACTGGCTGCCAATGCTGGTGAGGTCAGCAGCTTCTCAATGCAGGTGAGAGCACAGAGCCCCTCCTGCCAAGTATGAGGCCACTTGTGATGCTTCTGTAAGGGAGGGAGGGGGGGGCTTATTCCTGTTCTGTGTCGTGTTTTCTGTGTTGCCTGGATTAACCCTGTGTGTGCCTGCTCCCTCCTGCTCTCTACACAGATTGAGGAGAGCAGAGGTAGGCTGATCTGTGGTCAGTACGATATGAAGCAGTGAAGTGTGTTACTATAATCATGATGTGTCTGTGGAGCTTTGACTATACTAAAAGAACAGATCAGGGGGGCAATATGAACGGTTCATATTTTTCTCCCTGCCTGCTGTAAATTTGTGACACATGGTGATTATAGTAACACACTTCACAGCTGCCCTGTGTCTGTTCTGATGGGAGGACAGCACAGAACAGGGTTTGTGTTTGTTGTTGCTTGAGCTATCCATGGAGATTTGTATGCTAAGCAGGGGGGATAGGAACACTTACATCCCCCCTGCTCTGCTATTAGCTTTACACAGCTTCACAGACCTCTGGCTCCATAGCCACTCATAGATCAGCCCTCTCCTGCTGTATCCTGACTCTGTAGAGAGGAGCAGCAAGAGCTCGGCCACAGCAGCAGCACGTGCAGTTTGATCCAGCAGTGATCAGCCGGAGCCAGACATAGGCAGGCACACAACAGGGTTAACTCTGGCAGCAAACCCCCTCGCCCTCCCCCTGCTGTATAGAAGTTACTGCAGTCAGAGGACTAGAGCTGTTTGTGTGCTGAGGGGAGGGGGGAAGGGGGAGGAGAAGAGGCAGACAAGAAGCACGCCCCTGAATTAAAAAATCCTATGGTGTCAGACACACTGAGGTAGGCTAAAAACCTATAGTGAGACAACCCCTTTAAGGCCTCCTTTAGGTAGTATACAGACAGTAAAGGGCTGTTCACACGGCTTATTTTGGGCATGGATTGCAGCCGTATTGCACGCCGTACTGCGCTGCAATACGGCTGGAATCCGTCCCAGCAATTCGGAAAATCCACAGCTCCGCGGGGGGGGAAATTGACATGTTCATTATCCCGGCGGAATATGCGCCGTGGATAATGAAAGTATATGGGGCCAGTGGGCAGCGCCCCCGCCCCTTATTCAAGCTGTATTGTGGGCGGAATCCGTCCCGCAATTACGGCTTGAATAAGCCGTGTGAACCGGGCCTTAGGGGTCTCCTTTAAGTAGTATACAGGCAGATAGGGCTTCCCTTGAAGTAGTATAAAGGCAGTTAGGGCTTCCCTTGAAGTAGTATAAAGGCAGTTAGGGCCTCTTTTAGGTAGTATACAGACAGTTAGGGGTCTCCTTTAGGTAGTATACAGTCAGTTAAGGCCTCCTTTAGGTAGTATACTGGCAGTTAGGGCCCCTTTAGCTAGTGTGCAGGAAGTCAGGCCCTCCCTTTTAGCTAGTGTGTAGGTAGTCAGGGCCCCCTTTAGGTAGCCAGGGCCCCCTTAGGTAGTCAGGGCCCCCTTAAGTAGTCAGGGCCCCAATTAGGTAGCCAGGACCCCCTTTAGGTAGCCAGGGCCCCCTCTGGTAGTCAGGGCCCCCTTTAGTTAGCCAGGGCCCCTTTAGGTAGCCAGGGCCCCCTCTGGTTGTCAGGGCCCCCTTTTGTTAGCTATTGCCCCCTTTAGTTAGCCAGTGCCCCCTCTGGTAGTCAGGGCCCCCTTTAGGTAGCCAGGGCCCCCTCTGGTAGCCAGGGCCCCCTCTGGTAGTCAGGGCCCCCTTTAGTTAGTCAGGGCCCCCTCTGGTAGACAGGGCCCCCTTTAGTTAGCCAGGGCCCCCTTTAGTTAGCCAGGGCCCCCTCTGGTAGTCAGGGCCTCCTCTGGTAGCCAGGGCCCCTTTTAGTTAGCCAGGGCCCCCTCTGGTACTCAGTGCCCCCTGTAGGTAGTTTAAAAAAACAAAACAAACAACCACTTACCTCGCTCTCGCTCCCGGACGCTCCCCGCCGGCTACTGCCGCCCTGCATAGGCGGAGCGGTGATGTGACGTCACCGGTAGGGGCCGGCGCCCGGCAGGCTTAAGGCCTAATGCGTTAGGCCTGCCAGAGCGATCAGTGGAGCAGAGCGCCACTGGCGCTCCGCTCCGCTGACACCGTGCAGCCCGGTCTCTGAGCGCTCGAGACGCAGGATCCGGACGTTCAGTGACCGGATGCGGCGAACGGGGCCCGGGGAGCGGCAGCACTGCCTCTGGGGCCCATAGCAGCTCGGGGCCCACCGGGGAATTCACCGATCCCCCGGCGGCCCAGTCCGAGCCTGGATATCAGGCATCCCACGCACCTACATTAGAACCTCTCAGCTACCGAAAAGAGGTAGCTAGATCTGCTCATGAGCCCCTGGAAGATTATGGGATGCCCCGTGTTATGTCAAGTATTCTGTGAGATTCACATTGCTATGCCAAGTATACTGTGGAGTGCCCAATGTTATGCAAAGTATCCAAGATACCCCATGTTATGCCAAGTATCCTGTGGGATGCCCCATATTATGGCAAGTATCCTGTGGGAAGCTCCATGCTATGCCAAGTATCCTGTGGGATGCCCCATGTTATGCCAAGTATCATGTGGGATGCTCCATGTTTTGCCAAGTATCCTGTGGGATGCCCCATGCCATGCCAAGTATACTGTAGGATGCCCCATGTTATGCCAAGTATCTTGTGGGATGCCCCATGTTATGGCAAGTATCCTGTGGGAAGCTCCATGCTATGCCAAGTATCCTGTGGGATGCCCCATGTTATGCCAAGTATCATGTGGGATGCTCCATGTTATGCCAAGTATCCTGTGGGATGCCCCATGCCATGCCAAGTATACTGTAGGATGCCCCATGATATGCCAATTATCCTGCGGGAAGTTCCATGTTACGTCAAGTATCCTGTGGGATGCTCCATGCTATACCAGGCATCCTGTGGGATGCCCCATGTTATGCTAGGTATCCTGTGGGATGCCCCATGTTATGTCAAGTATCCTGTGGGAAGTTCCATGTTATGTCAAGTATCCTTTGGGATGCCCCATGCTATGCCAAGTATCCTATGGAAAGTATGCTATGCCAAGTATCCTGTGGGATGCCCCATGTTGTGTCAATTATCCTGTGGGAAGTGCTCTGTTATATGCCAAGTATCCTGTGGGATGCCCCATGTTATGCCAAGTATCCTGTGGGATGCCCCATGTTATGCCAAGTATCCTGTGGGATGCCCCATGCCATGCCAAGTATACTGTAGGATGTACCATGCTATGCCAATTATCCTGTGGGAAGTTCCATGTTATGTCAAGTATCCTGTGGGATGCTCCATGCTATGCCAAGTATCCTGTGGGATGCCTCATGTTATGCCAGGTATCCTGTGGGATGCCCCATGTTATGCCAAGTATCCTGTGGGAAGTTCCATGTTATGTCAAGTATCCTTTGGGATGCCCCATGCTATGCCAAGTATCCTATGGGAAGTATGCTATGCCAAGTATCCTGTGGGATGCCACATGTTATGCCAAGTATATTGTGGGAAGTTCCATGTTTTGTTAAGTATCCTGTGGGATGCCCCATGTTATGTCATGTATCCTGTGGGAGGCCCCATGTTGCGTCAAGAGTACTGTAGGATGCCCCATGCTATGCCAAGTATCCTGTGGGAAGGATGCCATGCCAGGTATCCTGTGGGAAGTTCCTTGTTGTGCCAAGTATGCTGTAGGATGCCCCATGCTATATCAAGTATACTGTAGGATGCCCCATGCTATATCAATTATACTGTCGGATGCCCCATGCTCTTGGCCGGGACAAGGCATTTTGGTGCCCTAGGTAAGTACAGCCAATGGCGCCCCCCTCACTCCGCAAAAAATTGCACCCCCCCACTAATTCCTCTCACCCGCATCAGTTACACTCTCCCCACTGCACAAGTTACTCTCTCCCCACTGCACAAGTTACTCTCTGTCCACTGCACAAGTTAGTATCGCCCACTGCACAAGCTACACTCTCCCCACTGCACAGGTTACACTCTCCCCACTGCACAGGTTACTCTCTCCCCACTGCACAGGTTACACTCTCCCCACTGCACAGGTTCCACTCTCCCCACTGCACAAGTTCCACTCTCCCCACTGCACAGGTTACACTCTCCCCACTGCACAGGTTACACTCTCCCCACTGCACAGGTTACACTCTCGCCAATGCACAAGTTACTCTCTCCCCACAGCACAGGTTACACTCTCCCCACTGCACAAGTTACTCTCTCCCCACTGCACAGGTTACACTCTCCCCACTGCACAGTTTACACTCTCCCCACTGCACAGGTTACACTCTCCCCACTGCACAAGTTACACTCTCTCCACTGCACAGGTTACACTCTCCCCACTGCACAGGTTACACTCTCCCCACTGCACAAGTTACTCTCTCCCCACTGCACAGGTTACTCTCTCCCCACTGCACAGGTTACTCTCTCCCCACTGCACAGGTTACACTCTCCCCACTGCACAAGTTACACTCTCCCCACTGCACAGGTTACACTCTCCCCACTGCACAGGTTACACTCTCCCCACTGCACAAGTTACACTCTCCCCATTTCACAGGTTACACTCTCCCCACTGCACAAGTTACTCTCTCCCCACTGCACAGGTTACTCTCTCCCCACTGCACAGGTTACTCTCTCCCCACTGCACAGGTTCCACTCTCCCCACTGCACAGGTTACACTCTCCCCACTGCACAGGTGACTCTCCCCACTGCACAGGTTACACTCTCCCCACTGCACAGGTTACACTCTCCCCACTGCACAGGTTACACTCTCCCCACTGCACAGGTTACACTCTCCCCACTGCACAGGTTACTCTCTCCCCACTGCACAGGTTACACTCTCCCCATTGCACAGGTTACTCTCTCCCCACTGCACAGGTTACACTCTCCCCACTGCACAGGTTACACTCTCCCCACTGCACAGGTTACTCTCTCCCCACTGCACAGGTTACACTCTGCCCCCTGCACAAGTTACACTCTCCCCACTGCACAGGTTACACTCTCCCCACTGCACAGGTTACACTCTCCCCACTGCACAGGTTACACTCTCCCCACTGCACAGGTTACACTCTCCCCACTGCACAACTTACTCTCTCCCCACTGCACAGGTTACACTCTCCCCACTTCACAGGTTACTCTCTCCCCACTGCACAGGTTACACTCTCCCCTGCACAGGTTACTCTCTCCCCACTACACAGGTTACTCTATTCCCACTGCACAGGTTACACTCTCCCCACTGCACAGGTTACTCTCTCCACACAGCAAATGTTACACTCGCCACTGCACAAGGTACACTCTCTCCCCACTGCACAGGTTACACTCTCTCCATTGCACAGGTTACTCTCTCCCCACTGCACAAGTTACTCTCTCCCCACTGCACAGGTTACACTCTCCCCACTGCACAAGTTACTCTCTCCCCACTGCACAGGTTACTCTCTCCCCACTGCACAGGTTACACTCTCCCCACTGCACAGGTTACACTCTCCCCACTGCACAGGTTACACTCTCCCCACTGCACAAGTTACTCTCTCCCCACTGCACAGGTTACACTCTCCCCACTGCACAGGTTACACTCTCCCCACTGCACAAGTTACTCTCTCCCCACTGCACAGGTTACACTCTCTCCACTGCACAGGTTACTCTCTCCCCACTGCACAAGTTACTCTCTCCACCTGCACCAGTCCCTTCTTACCAGTCAGAGAGCTGGCTATCTTCTTTCTTCAACACACATTGCCAGGGAGAGGGAGCCGAAGCTCCACCCACTCTCCCCAGCATGCACTGCTCTGGGAGCTTCCTGTAATGTGACAAGAAGCTGTCAGACGAGCGCAGGGAGGTGAGAGGAGTGTATAACCTCCCCTGCGCACTACACACTGCTGCCCCTTGGCACTGGGGGGAGGGAGCAGGGGGAGCGAAAGTAAACTGCTGCCTGCCTACTCTATGAAGGTGGCAGCAGTGACTGGCCGGCAGCTGCTGTTTATGGAGCCGGCTCAGCTCCTGAGTCTGCTCCATACCTGCGCCCCCCTAGTGGCAGGCAGAGGTATGGCGCCCTAGGCAACCGCCTACCTTAGCCTAGCCATCGTCCTGGCCTATGTTATGCCAAGCATCCTGTGGGAAGTTCCATGTTATGCCAAGCATCCTGTGGGAAGTTACATGTTATGTCTAGTAACCTGTGGGATGCTCATGTTATATCAAGTATCCCGAGGGATGCCCCATGTTATATCAAGTATCCTGTGGGATGCCCCATGCTATGTCAAGTATCCTGTGGGAAGTTCCATGTTATGCCAAGTACACAGTGGGATGCCCCATGCTATGCCAAGTATCCTGTGGGATGCCCCATGTTATGCCAAGTATCCTGTGGGAAGTTCTATGTTATGTCAAGTATCATGTGGGATGCCCCATGCTATGCCAAGTATCCTGTGGGATGCCCCATGCTATGCCAAGAATCCTATGGGAAGTCCCACGTTATGCCAAGTATCCTGTGGGAAGGTCCCTGTTATGTCAAGTATCATGTGGGATGCCCCATGTTATGCGAAGCATCCTGTGGGAAGTTCCATGTTATGCCAAGTATCCTGTGGGATGCCCCATGCTATGTCAAGTATCCTGTGGGATGCCCCATGCTATGTCAAGAATCCTGTGGGAGGCCCCATGCTATGTCAAGTATACAGTGGGATGCCCCATGTTATTCCAAGTATCCCGAGGGATGCCACATGTTATGCCAAGTATCCTGTGGGATGCCCATGTTATATCAAGTATCCTGTGGAATATCCTATGCTATGTCAAGTATCCTGTGGGAAGTATGTTATGCCAAGTATACTGTGAGATGCCCCATGCTATATCAAGTATTCTGTGGGAAGTTCCATGTTATGCCAAGTATCCTGTGGGATGCCCCATGCTATATCAAGTATTCTGTGGGAACTTCCATGTTATGTCACGTATCCTGTGGGATATCCTATGCTATGCCAAGTATCCTGTGGGATGCCCCATAATATGCCAAGAATCCTGTGGGATGACCCAAGTTATGTCAAGTATCCTGTGGGATATCCTATGCTATGCCAAGTATCCTGTGGGATGCCCCATGCTATGTCAATAATCCTGTGGGACCCCCAGTTATGTAAAGTTCCTGTGGGTGCCCCAGCTTGTCAATAACCCTGTGGGATCCCCCATGCTTGCCAAGTACCCTGGGGGATGCCCCATGTTTTTCCCAAAGTATCCTGGGGGGAGCCCCTGCTATGTCAATAACCCTGTGGGATGCGTATGTTATTGAAGTATCCGTGGGATGCCCTATATCCCAAGCACCCTGTGGAACTTCCTGTTTGCAAAGTACCTGTGGGAAGTTACATATTAGCAAGAAACCCGTGGGATCCCCCCTGTTATGTCAAGTATCCTGTGGGAAGTTCTATGTTATGTCAAGTATCCTGTGGACTGTCCCATGTTATGTCAAGTATACTGTGGGAAGTTACATGTTATGTCAAGTATCCTGTGGGAAAGTTCATGTTATGTAAAAATTCCCTGTGGACGCCCCTGTTATGTAAAAAGTATCCTGGGGAAGTTAATTGTTATGTAAAGTACCCTGTGGGTCCCCAATGCTATGCCAAGAATCTAGGGGAAGCCCACGTTATGCCAATTATCCTGGGGGAAAGTTCCCTGCATTAATATCCTGGGGGGAATTTCCATGTTTTTTTTAAAAGTATCCTGTGGGATGCCCCATGTTACCCAAAGGGTTATTTGGGGGAAGTTCCTGTTTGCCAAGTATCTGGGGGGTGCCCCCATGTTTCCCAAATATCTGTGGGGAATTCCTGTTATGAAAGTTACTGTAGGATGCCCCATGTTATGCCAAGTATACTGTTGGATGCCCCATGCTATGTCAGGTATACTGTAGGATGCCCCATGCTATGCCAAGTATCCTGTGGAAAGTTCTATGTTATGTCAAGTAACCTGTGGGACGCCCCATGCTATGTCAAGTAACCTGTGGGATGTCCCATGCTATGCCAAGTATCTTGTGGGATGTCCTATGCTATGTCAAGTATCCTGTGGGAAGTTCCATGTTACGTCAAATGTCCTGTGGCATGTTCCATGCTATGTCAAGTATCCTGTGGGATGCCCCATGCTATGTCAAGTATACAGTGGAATGCCCCATGCTATGTCAAGTATCCTGTGGGATGCACCATGTTATGTCAAGTATCCTGTGGAATGCCCCATGCTATGCCAAGTATCCGGTGGGATGCCCCATGCTATGCCAAGTATCCTGTGGGAAGTTCCATGTTATGTTACGTATCCTGTGGGATGCCCCATGCTATGCCAAGTATCCTGTGGGAAGTTCCATGTTATGCCAAGTATCCTGTGGGATGCCACAAGCTATATCAAGTATAATGTAGGATGCCCCATGCTATGCCAAGTATACTGTTGGATGCCCCATGGTATGTCAAGTGTCCTGTGGGAAGTACCATGATTTGTTAAGTAACCTGTTGGATGCACCATGGTATGCCAAGAATCCTGTGGGATGCCCCATGTTATGTCAAGTATCCTGTGGGATGTCCCATGCTATGCCAAGTATCCTGTGGGATGCCCCATTTTGCGTCAAGTATACTGTAGGATGCCCCATGCTATGCCAAGTATCCTGTGGAAATTCCCATGTTATGTCAAGTATCCTGTGGGATGCCCCATGCTATGTCAATAATCCTGTGGGATGCCCCATGCTATGTCAAGTATCCTGTGGGATGCCCCATGCTATGCCAAGTATCCTGTGGGATGCCCCATGCTATGCCAAGTATCCTGTGGGATCCCCATGTTATATCAAGTATCCTGTGGAATATCCTATGCTATGTCAAGTATCCTGTGGGAAGTATGCTATGCCAAGTATACTGTGAGATGCCCCATGCTATATCAAGTATCCTGTGGGATGCCCCATGCTATGTCAAGTATCCTGTGGGATGCCCCATGCTATGCCAAGTATCCTGTGGGATGCCCCATGTTATGCCAATTATCCTGTGGGAAGTTCCTTGTTATGTCAAGTATCCTGTGGGAAATTCCATGTTTTGTTAAGTATCCTGTGGGATGCCCCATGTTATGTCAAGTATCCTGTGGGATGCCCCATGTTGTGTCAAGAATACTGTAGGATGCCCCATGCTATGCCAAGTATCCTGTGGGAAGTTCCATGTTATGCCACGTATCCTGTGGGATTCCCCATGCTATGTCAATAATCCTGCGGGATGCCCCATGTTATGGCAAGTGTCATGTGGGATGCCCCATGCTATGTCAATAATCCTGTGGGATGCCCCACGTTATGCCAATAATCCTGTGGGAAGTTCCATGTTATTTCAATAATCCTGTGGGATGCCCCATGTTATGCCAATAATCCTGTGGGATGTTCCATGTTATTTCAATAAATCCTGTGGGATGCCCCATGTTATTGAAATGTATCATGTGGGATGCCCCATGTTATGCAAAGCATCCTGTGGGAAGTTCCATGTTATGCCAAGTATCCTGTGGGATGCCCCATGATATGTCAAGTATCCTGTGGGATGCCCCATGCTATGTCAAGTATCCTGTGGGAGGCCCCATGCTATGTCAAGTATACAGTGGGATGCCCCATGCTATGCCAAGTATCCTGTGGGATGCCACTGCTTTTGCCAAGTATCCTGGGGGATGCCCATGTTATATCAAGTATCCTGTGGAATACCCTATGCTATGTCAATATCCTGTGGGAGTATGTTATGCCAAAGTATACTGTGAGTTTGCCCTTGCTATATCAAGTATTCTGTGGGAAGTTCCATGTTATGCCAAGTATCCTGTGGGATGCCCCATGCTATATCAAGTATTCTGTGGGAACTTCCATGTTATGCCAATTATCCTGTGGGAAGTTCCTTGTTATGTCAATTATCCTGTGGGAAATTCCATTTTTTTGTTAAGTTTTCCTGTGGGATGCCCCTTTTTATGTCAAGTATCCTGTGGGATGCCCCTGTTGTGTCAAGAATACTGTAGGATGCCCATGTTTTGTCAAGAATACTGTAGGATGCCCCATGCTATGCCAGTATCCTGTGGGAATTTCCCATGTTATGCCACGTATCCTGTGGGATGCCCATGCTATGTCAATAATCCTGCGGGTTTCCCCCAATGTTATCCCAAGTATCATGTGGGATGCCCCATGCTATGTCAATTAATCCTGTGGATGCCCCACGTTATCCCAATAATCCTGGGGGACGTTCCATGTATTTCAATAATCCTGTGGGATGCCCCATGTTATGCCAATAATCCTGTGGGAAGTTCCATGTTATTTCAATAATCCTGTGGGATGCCCCATTTTATGCCAAGTATCCTGTGGGATGCCCCATGTTATTGAAAGTATTGTGTGGGGTGCCCCATGTTATGCCAAGCATCCTGTGGGAACTTCCATGTTATGCCAAGCATCCTGTGGGAAGGTACATATTATGTCAAGTAACCTGTGGGATGCTCATGTTATATCAAGTATCCTGTGGAATATCCTATGCTATGTCAAGTATCCTGTGGGAAGTATGTTATGCCAAGTATCTGTGAGATGCCCATGCTATATCAAGTATTCTGTGGGAAGTACCATGTTATGCCAAGTATCCTGTGGGATGCCCCATGCTATATCAAGTATTCTGGGGGAATTTCCCATGTTATGCCAATTATCCCGGGGGAAAGTTCCTTGTTATGTCAATTATCTGTGGGAAAATTTCCCATTTTTTGTTAAGTATCCGTGGGATTCCCAAATGTTATGTCAAGATCCTGTGGGATGCCCATGTTGTGTCAAGAATACTGTAGGATGCCCATGTTTTGTCAAGAATACTGTAGGATGCCCATGCTATGCCAAGTATCTGTAGGAAGTTCCATGTTATGCCACGTTCCTTTGGGATGCCCCATGCTATGTCAATAATCCTGTGGGATTCCCCATGATATGACAAGTATCCTGTGGGATGCCCCATGCTATGTCAATAATCCTGTGGGATGCCCCATGTTTATCCCAAATAATCCTGGGGGAAGTTCCATGTTATTTCAATAACCCTGGGGGAAAATGCCCCATGTTATGCAATAATCCTGTGGGAAGTTCCATGTTATTTAAATAATCCTGTGGGATCCCCCATTTTATGCCAAGTATCCTGGGATGCCCCATGTTATTGAAAGTATTGTGTGGGGTGCCCCATGTTATGCAAGCATCCTGTGGGAACTTCCATGTTATTGCCAAGCATCCTGTGGGAAGGTACATGTTATGTCAAGTAACCTGTGGGATGCTCTTGTTATATCAAGTACCCCGGGGATGCCCATGTTTTTTTCAAGTATCCTGTGGGATCCCCCATGCTATGTCAAGTATCCTGTGGGAAGTTCCTGTTATCCCAAAATACACAGTGGGATCCCCCAAATGCTATGCCAAGTATCCTGTGGGATGCCCCATTTTATGCCAAGTACCCTGTGGAATGCCCAATGCTATGCCAAGTATCCTGTGGAATATCCTATGCTATGCCAAAGTATCCTGTGGGATGCCCCATGCTTTTCCAAGTATCCTGTGGGTTTGCTCCATGCTATGCCAAGAATCCTATGGGAAGTCCCACGTTATGCCAAGTTTTCCTGTGGGAAGTTCCCTGTTATGTCAAGTATCATGTGGGATGCCCCTTGTTATGTCAAGTATCCTGGGGGAAAGTTCTTTTCTTATGTAAAGTATCATGTGGGATGCCCATGATATGCCAAGCATCCTGGGGGAATTTACATGTTATGTCAAGTATCCTGTGTTAAGTTCTATGTTATGTCAAGTAACCTGTGGGATGCCCCATGTAATGCCAAGTATCCTGTGGGAGGTTGCAGGTTCGGCCATGTACACAGTGGGATGCCCAATGCTATGCCACATACCCTGTGGGACGTGCCCGGTTATGTCAAGTATCCTGTGGGAGGCCCCATGCTATGCCAAAATATCCTGTGGGAAGTATGCTATACCAAGTATCCTGTGGGAACCCCCCATGTTATGCAAGCATCTGTGAAAAGTTCCCATGTTATGCCAAGATCCTGGGGGAAGTTCCATTTTATGTTAAGTATCCTGTGGGATGTCCCATGTTATTGAAAGTATCCTGTGGGATGCCCCATGTTATTGAAAGTATCCTGTGGAATGCCCCATGTTATGGCAAGTATCCTGTGGGATGCCCCATGCTATGCCAAGTATCCTATGGATGCCCCATGTTATTGAAAGTATTGTGTGGGGTGCCCATGTTATGCCAAGCACCTGTGGGAATTTCCCATGTTATGCCAAGCATCTTGTGGGAAGTTAAAATGTTATGTTTTAGAAAACCTGTGGGATGCTCATGTTATATGAAGTATCCCGAGGGATGCCCCATGTTCTTATCAAGTATCCTGTGGGATGCCCCATGCTATGTCAAGTATCCTGTGGGAAGTTCCATGTTATGCCAAGTACACAGTGGGATGCCCCATGCTATGCCAAGTATCCTGTGAGATTCCCCATGCTATGACAAGTATACTGTGGAATTTCCTATGCAATGCCAAGTTTTCCTGTGGGATGCCCCATGCTATGCCAAGTATCCTGTGGGATGCCCTATGCTATGCCAAGAATCCTATGGGAAGTCCCACGTTATGCCAAGTATAATGTGGGAAGTTCCATGTTATGTCAATTATCAGGTGGTATGCCCAAAATTATGCGAAGCATCCTGTGGGAATTTTTTTTCATGTTATGCCAGTACCTGTGGGATGCCCCTTTGATATGTCAAGTATCCTGTGGATCCCCAAATGCTATGTCAAGTATCCTGTGGGAGGCCCCATGCTATGTCAAGTATCCAGTGGGATGCCCATGCTATGCCAAGTATCCTGTGGGATGCCCCATGCTATGCCAAGTATCCTGTGGGATGCCCATGTTATATCAAGTCTCCTGTGGATTATACTATGCTATGTCAATTATCCTGTGGGAAGTATGTTATGCCAAGTATCCTGTGGGATGCCCCATGCTATGCCAAGTATATTGTGGGAAGTTCCATGTTATGCCAAGTATCCTGTGGGATGCCCCATGTTATGCCAAGTATCCTGTGGGAACTTCCATGTTATGCCAATTATCCTGTGGGAAGTTCCTTGTTATGTCAATAATCCTGTGGGAAATTCCATGTTTTGTTAAGTATCCTGTGGGATGCCCCATGTTATGTCAAGTATCCTGTGGGATGCCCCATGTTGTGTCAAGAATACTGTAGGATGCCCCATGTTTTGTCAAGAATACTGTAGGATGCCCCATGCTATGCCAAGTATCCTGTGGGAAGTTCCATGTTATGCCACGTATCCCGAGGGATGCCCCATGTTATATCAAGTATCCTGTGGGATGCCCCATGTTATGCCAAGTATCATGTGGGATGCCCCATGCTATGTCAATAATCCTGTGGGATGCCCCACGTTATGCCAATAATCCGTGGGACGTTCCATGTTATTTCAATAATCCTGTGGGATGCCCCATGTTATGCCAATAATCCTGTGGGAAGTTCCATGTTATTTCAATAATCCTGTGGGATGCCCCATTTTATGCCAAGTATCCTGTGGGATGCCCCATGTTATTGAAAGTATTGTGTGGGGTGCCCCATGTTATGCCAAGCATCCTGTGGGAACTTCCATGTTATGCCAAGCATCCTGTGGGAAGTTACATGTTATGTCAAGTAACCTGTGGGATGCTCATGTTATATCAAGTATCCCGAGGGATGCCCCATGTTATATCAAGTATCCTGTGGGATGCCCCATGCTATGTCAAGTATCCTGTGGGAAGTTCCATGTTATGCCAAGTACACAGTGGGATGCCCCATGCTATGCCAAGTATCCTGTGGGATGCCCCATGTTATGCCAAGTATCCTGTGGAATGCCCAATGCTATGCCAAGTATCCTGTGGAATATCCTATGCTATGCCAAGTATCCTGTGGGATGCCCCATGCTATGCCAAGTATCCTGTGGGATGCCCATGTTATGCCAAGTATCCGGTGGGAAGTTCCATGTTATGCCAAGTATCCTGTGGGAAGTTCCCTGTTATGTCAAGTATCCTGTGGGATGCCCCATGTTATGCCAAGCATCCTGTGGGAAGTTCTATTTTATGTCAAGTAACCTGTGGGATGCCCCATGCTATGCCAAGTATCCTGTGGGAAGTTACATGTTATGTCAAGTATCCTGTGGGAAGTTCTATGTTATGTCAAGTAACCTGTGGGATGCCCCATGTTATGCCAAGTATCCTGTGGGAGGTTGCATGTTATGCCAAGTACACAGTGGGATGCCCAATGCTATGCCAAATACCCTGTGGGAAGTTCCCTGTTATGTCAAGTATCCTGTGGGATGCCCCATGCTATGCCAAATATCCTGTGGGAAGTATGCTATACCAAGTATCCTGTGGGAAGCCCCATGTTATGCCAAGCATCCTGTGAAAAGTTCCATGTTATGCCAAGCATCCTGTGGGAAGTTCCATTTTATGTTAAGTATCCTGTGGGATGTCCCATGTTATTGAAAGTATCCTGTGGGATGCCCCATGTTATTGAAAGTATCCTGTGGAATGCCCCATGTTATGGCAAGTATCCTGTGGGATGCCCCATGCTATGCCAAGTATCCTGTGGGAAGTTCCATGTTATGTTAAGTATCCTGTGGGATGTCCCATGTTATGCCAAGTATCCTGTGGGATGCCCCATGTCACGTACAAGCTCACCAGCATGTGACTGGGGAGCCACTGCAATGGGGTAGACCTATATCCACTCGAGCTCACCTCTCACTCAGGTAGCAAATCAAGCATAAATCGTAGCACAAGACAGTTCCAGCCCCCCCTCCAAAAATACACGCTGCCACCACCTTCCTTCAATAACCAAAAAAGGAATCAGCCGGAAGGAATCTGATTCCTACCAGATATTCAAAAAAAAACACGTAAAAATGCTTATCTCACTGCTCTGAAGCAGCTACAAAAGAAAAATACACTTCTTCAAGAAATGGGTCGGTGCAACAACAAGAAGTTTCCGAATTAGGGGTTAACTTTAATTTAAAAATGATTTTCAGTGCTTACATAAACAAAATATGATAACAATAACAATGACACACATCAATACAGTTATGAAATAAAAGGATAAATGCATAGAAAGGTTTCACACTTACATGATGTTATCAGATCAGGTCACGGGAAGAGAAGGAACATTGCAGCAGCTTCAATAAAGAATTGACCTTCCACGCTATGGACCCAAGACTAGATGGTTGCGATGGGGCTTTATACGACATGTTCCAGGCGTATTCTCCTCCTTATCTCATAACTGTGGCCTACCTCGTCATTAGCTGTGGGCATTATGATTGAGGAGGCATGTATACAGATTGTGTCGATGAGGGATTATTGCATACTATATCTCCACAAGGGGGCAATACCACGACCTGCGCTTCTGCTGGGGCAGTAATCAAATAAAGTATATTTTCTGGAGGTCATAGTTTATCAGGTGTCCAGGACAGGCTGCATATACTAATCCTGGGCGTTATAGAATGTGTAAATAAACCCATGGTTTATACTAATGCAGTTGCAGTAATTTAAACTGTCAAATAGTGGCTTGGATGAAGGGTCTCCCAGCCCATGCTTCAAATTCTCTACAGGGCAATAGGATGGGGGATGTCTATTACTTAAGCTTGCGGAATTCTGGACTTTCACAATTTGAGGCTAATGGGTAATAATATGAACAATCAAAGTACATGTAAATTTACAATGTATTTACATAACACGTCCCCCGTTTTGGAAGATGGCAGTGGGGACTGGGCTACTACCTGCCATCCCCTGAGCCCGCCGCCGTATCTCCCCTAACGGTCGAATAGACACATTACTGCAATTACGGGCATGTTCAATGCCCTTTTTATGTCTGTACAGTAAATCAATATTGGCTGGCAGCACGCAGGCATTAGTCAAGGCACCATGTGCAGCTATAACGATTGTCTTCCAGCCACTACGGTTGAGCCAGGTGAGCGGATTATTGGTCGTGACCGACCGTAAGAGTGTGCGCCCATATATGTGTAGGGTTTGTAAGTTTTTTCTTTAGGCCCGCATACGATTTGCCGAAGACACTCCTTCTCAATTGTAGCATAGAGACTTCTTTGGCAAGGAGCTTCCTGCTCTAGGTAACAGCCACTGGGTGCTCCTCACCCCTTTTGTTCACCTGGACTGAGGGATCCCGTGCCACCTAGCCCATAATGCTTGGCGTCAATTGAAGACACACGAAAACCATACGGGGATGAAGTTCTCAGGAGCCTTGCGTAGGACAGGTAGGGCTGGCTCAAGCAGCCGTTCTAGTGATCGTGTAAAGGCTGCTCACATTGGGGGGTCCCAGGAGACATTTGGGAAGTTTTTGTCTTGGTGAGTCAGTTAGGGCTTTGGCAGGGCACTGTAGGTTGGCACAAACTTCATGTAGTAGCCAGCTGTACCTAGAAAGGACATCACCTGTTTTTTTAGTTTGGGAGTTGTGGCAAGCGTGCTAATCGCCTCTGTCTGTTCCTGTGCAGGTCCCTTAGCATTCCATCCGCCACGAATGTTGTTCCCCAAATCAGTGTACCTCGGGCCATGGCTATCTGGACACTTCCCTGGCTAATGTTCATTACCTGCAAGGATTTGAGCCTCTCTAGGACTTGGGACATGATGTGTGAGGTGTCTCCTCCAGGAATTGCTAAAAAATAGGCTATAGCATACGGCAGATATTGTCAAACACTGCTAACTCGCATGCAAATACCCTCATCAGCGATGGACCTAGGCGCTGAAGTGTGCAGGGGGGCATTTTACGAGACCGAAGAGGCATGAGCTAAAAATATCAATACAGCCCAAAAGGGTTATAGAAGGCATGACCTTTCTCTGTGGCATCCTTTGTCAGGGGGGATCCTGCCAGTATCCCCTGCTCAGGTCCATGAGAGTGAGGTAGGAGGGTCACGGCCAGCTGATCTAACAGCTCATCAATCCGTGGCATTGGATAGGCATCAAAGACTGTGATGCAATTTTTACCTCCTATAATCCAGCACAGAACTCTAGGGTTCGTTCGATCCTTCCGTTTGGACATAGACGCACTGTGTGAGGCCCGAGGCACTCTGGGAGTTTTTTGTATGACGCGACCTAAGGCCAACATTCTCTTTCTATTTTGCCCCTTCGATGTGCTGTCACCTCTGCTGAAACCGCGATAAGCAGGTTTTGCCTTATGGGGGAGTGAGTGCCAGTGTCTTACAGCCATGGTGGATGGTAACTGAGTCCTCCCTGCCTACTGTCATAGAGTTTCCGAGAGGCCACTCAGTAACTTGTTAAGCTCAGACCTCTGCGTGTGGGTTGACTGAGGAGTTAAATTGTGCCCGCCTCAAGTGTTCTGTGTTTCTCTGTGTTTCTGCTAAGAGATCTTACATTGAGGAAATCCTTTTCGACCCTTCCTACGGCATTAGCTGCACACAGGCATACCACAGGCTGCCCTGGATGGTGGTGTGCCTGTATCTAACATATTGATCATGGAACAACCCTCTCCGTGCGCTTGTCATCCAGGGACACTATCATAGTAATAATCGTCAATTGAGACGGTGTTATGGCGACCGTGTAGGGGCCTATCCCTTTCGTCAGCCTGATAACTTTGTAATCTGAGCAGAATGGGACCAGTACCTAAACCTCCTGGCCCTGGCTTCATACGTTTGTTGCCGGCATTACGTCATTACCATAGTCTTCTGCTTGGACTGGGGTTTGTGTGTAAGGGTTGTCATGCACAAGCATCGTGCTAATGCGCTGCATCTTGTTCCCTGAGTTATGACGTACTGCACCACAGAGGACTTGCTGGGGTTCTCACCAGCTTTACCACTCCAGGACTCTCTAGGTCAAATCAGGGGCACCCCTCAACTCTTCTACCACAAAGGATTCCAAATGGGGAAAATCCTGTTGCAGCGTTGGGGCACCATCCCGATAGCGACACAGCTAGATGGGTAGAGATAACTTCTCCCAATCTTGGCCTTGTGGTCCTGCCACATTAGCATTTTGAGGCATCTGCTTTAAAGATCCGCATTAAACGCTCACACAACCCATATGGTCCTGTGAATGTGATTAGGAGTGGCGGTCAGTGCTGCACCTTCATTTTCTGCAGAGGCTCTGCATTAGGTTGGACAGAAACTGAGTCCCTCTGATCAGTTAACATCTGCCCGGAGAAGACCCAACACGTAGAAAACACAGAGATAACAGAGGGCATTCAGTCACCTTGTACTCGCCCGAGAGATAGGAGGTACATGGCCAGCTCTGGAGTATCGGGGATGCATAGCTCTACAGTCATGAATGATAGCGGCTTCCGCAGAACTGCTGGTGACGGGCCAAGCGGACCTAGATGATATCCACCGCCATCTCTTTGAAAGCGCAATCATCGATAATTGGTAAGGGGATCTAATGGAGCCTTGGAAGCATTCCCCGCCTTAACCTACCGTGCTCTGGCAGACAAATTGATAATGGGCATGACTACCAGTATGGTTGGCCTTATGTCAGTTCCTCATATTTGGCCATAAAATTATGAATTTGCCGAGCTTTGGTTTGTGTACGCCGCAAATGCGCCGGCTAAGGGAATCTCAATGAGCAGACACCTTCAATAGTTGTCGCCCTGAAATGGGATGGAACTTCACTAGTCTCTACTCAGATTGCCGCACAGTGGTGGTGCTATCAGCACAGATCTCTGTTACAGTCCTTGGCCCTGCTCGCCAGATATTCACCTTTCAGTGTTGCTGACTGACAGGGGGGAAGGATTAGCTGCTGCCAGCCCCCTAGCTTAATCTAGAGCTGTGATTCGACAGTAGAAGCGTTGACCGAAAGCTATAGCTATTCAAGGTTAGCACATCACTTGGCAGATGGGTGGGTCAGCAGCAGATGCTGGCTCTCTGTGCTGCTGCAGCGTGTGACGGCCCTCACAGCAGGAGACATGCTAGTTTGGTGAGAGAGAAGCATGGTACACAGGTCTGAGGCTTTACAAACGGGGGGGGGGTTTCACTGCGAGTTATGCTGCAACATATAAACTGTTATCAACATTGTTACATTCACATTATCCCAGAATAGGTGTAGTGGGGGGGGAGGGGGGGTAGGGGAAAAGGTGGGGTGTGTGTTATATATATTGGGGGGGGGTTTTGGGGGGTTGCGTCATTAGTCCAGTGGGTCAAATCGGAGACGATATCAACTCAGTCATGGGATTACAATGATTTTTGTGGAACTTCCCTGTGGGACCTACATATCGGGTGCTCTCCTGTGGGGAGACAGGGACATTTAATCTCCATCTTCCCCCAAATCTTTACCTAATTAAAACTTTAGCGGAATCCGATCAGAGAACGCTCTTCTCTCACTCTCTACTGCTCCCCAATTTCCAGATAAACACGGGCCAAGTATGGGGACAGCAGATGCTGAATCCTCACAGATAACCATACAGGACATTGTCTTATCCAGTATAGATGTTCCTCAGAGTTTCACCAATTCCGACGCATCACAGTCACCTCTGCATCACTGTCCTATGAAGCCCCACGGGTAACCTTGTTGGCCCACAGTCACAGTCTGTATATTGTGCGCTGCTTCTTTGCCTTCAGTGCTTCGCACAGGTCCACAAGTAGTATAGTTGTAGAGGGGGCCCTGCCCGGGAGATTTCGCAGCGTAAGGGGCACTCTCCTCTTGTGCGGAGACATGTGGCACTATATATACATGCCCACACTTTGTTACAGATGAAGCATTTGCGTGGTCAGTGACTGGGGTAAGGTGTGCTTGGGCCCAGGAGGATAACCAGTTAGGGGGCCCAGATGGGTCGATGGGGAGGCGAGGAGAGGGATCATCCAGCCGGGCTTACACTCTCGCTCAGGTGGATCTCAGGCATTTTTCCGGCTTTCTGGCAATTCCTGGTTGGTACATAGAGTCTTAGGCCAAGTCAGCTGCTGCTTGGGAGGGTGATTGAGGGGTGGAGGGGGGGGGAACGTCTTAGGCTTCCAGGCACAACAAACTGACGAACATCAGCAGGACAGATATGGAGAAGCAGGCTCCTTTGATCATGAATTCAACCGTTGGTCGTCAAAGCTGGAACATGAAGAGTCCTTCTACGCAGCACTTGCTTGCAAGGTGGCACTTTTAACTGCTCTTCTCACATTTGCGTAGGCTGTCAGTGGGGCAAATTCTGAGCAGACTCCAGAATATGCCTGCGATTGAGACAATTGCTCAATGCCGAGTGAGGTGATATTTATCAGGACGCGAAGAGCTCTTCTAATTATGGCGTCATAGTCCCGTCGCTCTGGTAGGTACGTCCAAAAATCTCCAAGGACTTTTCCCTGTGAAGTCCTGGGTCAGATATCGAGCCCACTCCTCTTTGGCGATATGATATTGTCTGCAAATCTTTTCAATCCTCGTAGAGAAATACATACTATGTCCCCATTCTTTTCTCATCACGATGTGAAGAGTGTTTCTTGTCGGGTTATCAAAGGGTTTGTATCCTGGCATAGAGAGGCCGAGCAAAGCCTCACCGGCGCTTTCAAGTTGTGCCAGCTGTAGCTATGAGGTCGCCTTTCAGCATGATGCTCGGCCGCCTCATCATCGGCTTGCTTGACTGCTCAGCCTGGCACTCGCCGCCTCTTGCTGCTCGATCGGGCTGCTTAGGCGCTCGGAAGACATCGGCGCCATCTCCACGGCTGGCGTTCCTCAAGCTCTGCCTAGTTGGGTATTAGCAGGATCAGTTGTAGGCGCATTAATTAGGGTGCACATGTGCCAAGATTGCTGCAAAGGTCCATGCCCAGGAGCAGATGTCTCCATGCCTCCCTGGAGAACTGGCCGCTGTCGGGGGTCCTCAGGAGAAATGACTTCAGGCGCAAAATTCTTTCAGATTTGGAGGCTGTGCGTTGTCAGTTTCGTCTCTGACAGGTCCGGTGTCCAGCTGCTGTAGAATCCTGCATCACGAGGCTCACGCCATCAAGCTGCACTCGTTCAACAGACGTACGTAATATCTCTTGGCTCTCTCACAAGGCCTGATGAATATTCTTTAGCTTGCTTCTTAATTAAAGGGCTGCCATCTTTACAAAGCTACCATTGCCTAATTAAAAGATTAGAAAAGAAAAAAACAGCGAAGGGAAACTGATTGATGAGTAATGTGCATAAGGCACTGGCCGTTAGTTCTTGGTGAGAACCTGGTGATAATCTCTCACAGAGATACTAGAGATCCAGTCTTTTTAGTAACAGGAATGAATTTGCTAAACAGCACATAAATGTTTGGCAATATAAAAGGAAAAATATCCCACGCTTCTGCCACCAATTTGGTCAGTGGGTTGGGGGGGGTGGGGGGGGGGGGTTTATTGTATTTATTTTTAATTTTTTGTTTTTTTTTACACGCTCACCAGAACGTGACTGGGGGGCGCAATGCCATGGGGTAGCCTTATATTCCAGGCTCGAGGCTTCACCATCTTCACTCAGTTAGCTAATACAGACATATATCGTAACCACAGCAGACAGTTACAGACCCTCCGGCCAAAATACAACATCGCTGCTCACCTTCCATTCAGATACTCTAAAAGGATTCAGCCGGAGGAATTTCTGATTCTACCAGTATTTTAAAAAAAAAACACGTAAAAGTGCTTATCTCACTGCTCTGAAGGCAGTCTACAAAGAAAAAATAAGCACTTCTTCAAGGAAATGGTCTGAGGTGCAACAACAAGAAGTTTCCGATAAGGGGTAGACTTTAATTTAAAAATGATTTCAGAGGCTGTACAAAAAACAAAATATGATAACAAATAACAATGACACTAATATCAATACAAGTTATGGAAATAAAGGATAGAATGTCATAGAAACGGTTTTCACACTACAGATGTTTTCAGATCAGGGGTGGGGGGGTCACTGCGGAGGATAGAAGGACCATTGGTACACTCAGTCTTCAATTAAAGAAATTGACCCCACACGAGACTATCGACTCGCAGACATAGAGGTTAGCCTTGGGGCTTTATACCTGTCGGCAGTGCTTCTCCTCCTTCTCATAACTGCCATACTCTCTTACTGTGGGCATTATGATAGGAGCATGTATAACAGAATGGTCGGATGAGGGGTTATTGCTTACTATTTCTACGAAGGAGGGCTAATCAACGGACATGCGGCTCTGCCGGGCAGGACAATTAAGGTAGTATTTTCTTAGAGGGAGTGCATAGATTTATCAGGTGTCTCATGACTAGGTGCATATACAAATTCCTGAGGGCCATAAAGTGTAATAAACCTTGGTACTCTAACAGTTCAAGTAATTAAATCGTCAAAATGCTGGATAGAGGGGTCTTCAGGTCATATGTTTTGCTTCAAATCTACTACAGGGGAAGGAGTGGGGTGGTATTCTAAGGTCTGCAGGATTCTGGTCTTCAACAATATTGAGCATTGTTATAAAATGGAACAAATCAAATACAAATTAATTTCGGATTGTTGTACAAGTAACACCCCATACGTTGTATGGGCGTCGAAGTATCCTGTGGTGATGCCCACAAGTGTTATGGCCATAAGTGATGCCTGTGGGATGACCCGTAGTGTTATTGAAAAGTAGGATGGTTGGGAGCCCATTGTTTATGCAGTATCCTGTGAGATGCCCCATGTTAATTGAAAGTACCTGTGGGATGGCCTCTATTAGGTATGCGCAGTAGTCACTGTGGATTGCCCCGATTGTTTATGCAAGTATCCTGTGGGATGCCAAGGATTATGGCCAAGTATCGCATGGTGGATGCCCCATGGTTAGTGACCAAGTATGCCGGTGTGGGATGCACCCATGTATTCAAATAGTATGATCGCTGTGGGATGCCCATGTTATGCATGTATCCTGTGGAATGCCCCGATGTTAAGTCGCAAGTATGCCTGTGGGATGCCGAATTATATGGCCAAGTATCCTGTGGTGAGTGCCATGAGTTAATGGGCCAAGTGTACTTATCTGAGCCTAGGAAAATGTATATTGTGCTGAGTAGTGCTTGCAAGGCTTGTGATAGTAAGGTGGCAGAGAGCAGTCACAGTCAGGGAGGTGCAAGATGCAGTTAGAGTGGCTGTTGTCCACATAGTACTTGCTGCTGTGTTTGACAAGATATACATATCGGCGAGTTTGATAGGTGGCTATAGGTCCACCGATCGGGCTTAAGGGGCTCATACAATCGCTATCGTGACAGGAACAGCCCTAACGAAAATATCGTCTGAATTACAGGAGTTGAGTAGAGACACGTTGCGACGTAATTCTCATCATTCTGCTCTATGAATAGTTTCCCAGTTACAGGAGTCACTGATGTAATCCCGGTTACAAATGCTCTAAGAAGGGATATTTTGTCGCTCTCACCTCTTCCGGTGCTAGAGTTGTGCGCCATTCATCATCTGCTGCCGCAGGGCATTGCTTACAATGAAAGCTCTTCATGCAGTGTGTGATGGAGACAAAGTGAAGCGTCGTCACTTCATTAGCACTATTCTTGTGACTCGTTCCAGTCTCTCTGTATACTCATGAATATACAATCCTGGGCTGATGATACTCTAAGCTTCCAGTGGCGGCACTTTCTGTCTGAGAGCATCCTTGCTGAGAGCGGCTGAGCTATGCGAGTCCTGCTGGATTCATTCAGATAAGGTAGTTTCCTTGGTCTATGATGTCACCATGTGACAGGGCAGGATGAGGAGGAGCGGTTTTAGCATCCAATTCACCCATTGATCCCCTACCTATTATTGCGTGCGATTCAGTGATCAGAAAAGCCTCTCTAGAAGATTCAAGAATGTGTGCAGAAATCCTGAACACTGAACAGATGGAACATGTGCATTTCTAATCGGGAAGAGTATGGATCATTTAGGGCATTGTTAAAAAAATTTCTCAAGAAATTCTTTTGTTTAAGATCGGCTAGAACTTTTAGTGTGAAGGCTGGCAGTCGTATGTTGCTAATCAATTGGAATCGGAGCACCGACCGTGCAAATACAGAATGACATCATGTTATACTGAAGAGTTGAATGCATAAAAAGAAAAGCGCCAGCAAAAGGAGGCGGCAAGTACGTTTTTTGTTTTTTTTTTAACTCTCCACCGCCAGTAAATTTTTTTCAGGAATTGCCAATGTTGCTGCTTATTTTGGTAGTGCAGTAAATTAGCACCATTAAAAGAACATTTGGGTCCTGCCAAACTAATAAGTTGCCAATCATCCTTCTATAGTAGTATTAGGAGAAAATGAAAAAATTTTATGACATCTTAGGAAGGGAGGGAAAAACGAATGTGAAAAAAATCTCATTAAACCATTAATAGAGTCAATGTTTGTTGTTTAATAAAAAAACAATTTATTTCCAGTACAGGTCATTGTGTGGTTCTCTGGGTGAGGGTTAATTTGAGAAAGGGACGTGACAAAGAGGCGGTAGATCCCTTGAATACATGTTTGCAGGGGTTTGCGAGTCAGCCAGCTGGGCTGTGCTACTCCTTGCTACGTGAGGGGTAATGCAGTTAAAGGATTTATCGTTTGGAAAACTGTTCGTGCGTCAGCAATTCAATCTGAGATTAGTTTAAATCCAGAGGGGGACGTGTCGCTCGCGTCCTCCGTCAGGAGGCCTGTCTCTCCTCTCAGCAAGATCAGTGGTCTCTCCATTGCTCAGAGACAGGCGTGTACTCATCCTTTACTGCATTGCAGGCGTGTCTGCTCCATCTTCAGGGCAAGGCGTGTGTCTTCGCCCCCTGGGAGGCGTGTCCTCCTTGCTTTGCTCTCAGGCAGGCGTGTCTCTCCTCTGCAGCATGGAGTGTCTCCGGGGCCCGCTGGCGCAGGAGGCGGTGTCTCCCCGCGCCAGGGGAGTCGTGTTCTCTCCCCCGCAGTAGGCGTGTCTCTCCTCCAGGGGGGTTTTGTCTCTCCCCTCAGCGGGTGTTTCTCCTCTCAGCAGGTGTACCCTTCGCAGGGGGTCCCCCTTCAGCGGGTGTCACTCCTCTCACGGCGTTTTCCCCTCTCAGCAGGCTGTCTTCCTTCGAAGGGTGTTTCCTCTCGCAGGCGGTTTTCCCCCCCAGGGGATGTCTCTCTTTTAAGCAGGGTGTAACCCCTCTCAGGGCGTGTTCTTTCAGCGGGTTTGTTTTCCTTCAGCAGCTGTCTTTTCGGGGTTAAACCCCTTCTCGGGTTCTTCCTTAGCAGGGGGCTTTTCCAGCGGGTGTTTTCCCCTTCGCAGGGTGTCTTCTCTAGCGGCGTCACTCCTTCGCAGGCTGTCTTCCTCCAGCGGCTGTCTTCCTTGCAGGGTGTCTCTTCTCACCGGTGTCTTCCTCCCGGAGGCGGGTCCCCCTCTCAGCGGCTGTTTCCCCTCTCAGGGCGGTTTTTCTCTAAACGGCGTGTCTTCCTCTCAGAGGATGTCTCTCCTCCCAGCGGGTGTCTTCTCTCTGCAGGGTGTCTCTCCTTCAGCGGCTGTTCTCCCTCGGGGCGTTCTCTGCCAGGGGGTGTCTCTCCTCACGAAAGAACTGGAATCATTTTTTTTGTTGAGCGGGGATGTGGAAAAAAACAGTTCTATAGCTCTGCTGCTTCTTATTTTGCACCCTTTAGGTCCCAAGCCCCCCTGCTGGCTATATGAAAGTTATAAACACGATGAGACATCTGTTACCGGGCTGCAGTCTGTGTTTATGTTTTATATGGAGCAATACACACTGCCCCCCTACCCCTTCTCTCCACCTGTTAAAAGGCAGGAGACTCTATAATACTTGTTTTATGAGGGGATCTGTGATTTAAAGGGGTTTTTCCATCATGTAATGTTGACATGGGATGCTTAGAAATCATAAGTTAGGCACTTTCCCTGCATGTCATTAAAAAAAGTGTAAAAAAAAATCAGCTATCACCCAAAAGTAAAGATATCAACTCTATCACTCAACTTTCCCACGGGACAGCAAGCACCTGTTTTTATCTCTTTGTTTACACCCCAATTTACACTGAAAGCCGCAGCTTTTACTTCGTTCTAGTGGTGTTCACCCAAATTGTACTGACAACAGGCAGAGATCTTTACTCAAAAAAAAGGGGACAATGTCAGCTTCAAGTAAAGATCTCTGCTTGCTGTCAGTGACATGTGAGTGAAACAACGGGGGGAGAAGCAATCAGCTTTGAGGAAGCCCCTGCTCAAACTGTAACTATCTTGGGCTGGTAGTGTAGGGGTGAGCTTTGCTTTTTAAAATGAAGGGGTTTGGAGTTCTGTCCCTCACAGAGTATCCCCCCCCTAAATTCTCCACATTGTAGAGGACCTAAAATATATATGCCCAATCTCTAAAATGATTTTTACACTTACATAGCTCCCCTATTCATGTCTCATCCCCCGAGTATATGATTGTATCACATATGTTGGAAGTGCTTGTGTGACATACTGTGACAATGGGACACTATATAGGGAGCTTTGTGTGTGTGTATTATATTTAAATTAGAGATGTCTACACATATATTTTCATTTCTTTACTTGTGTCAATTTATAAAAGAAAAAAAAAACTACTGAAGGGGCTTAAACTCCTAACCTCTCTCTTGCAGAGTGTTTAGCTAAGCACTAACTACAAAGCAGCTCTACAGAGCAGTGTTGAATCCTTTTATTATACACTACAGATGAGACGTCATAAGGAGGCGGGGTTGCATTAGATCTGAGGACGATACGTCCTCTTTTCAAGTAGTAGCTTAAGGATGGACCTGTGAGGAGGTGAATCATCTCTTGGGAAAAGCCCTTACAGGCAGTCATTGCCCAGATAAATCACCCTAGAGCTGGGAGATGTTTATAGAGCCAGCAGACCTTGGTTTCACTATCGATTTTAAGGCCTCATTCACACGACAGGTTTGCGGCGCGGGCGCTGGGCGCAGCGCAAGTGGGGCGTGGTTTGGGGCACGGCTTGCGGCGAAGGTTTGTCCCCATGCAAATTAGTAGGCGGGGGACAAACCGCGCCGCCAGCTGGGGCCCAACCACGGCGACACCCGCGGCAACACCGCGTGGCCGCCGCGCTGGGGACTCCCTGTCAAGAATTGACAGGAGAGTTCTCACACACGCGTCGCAAGGCCGCAGCCCCAAAGCCTCGGGCAAACCCACGGCATGTGATTATTAACGCGGTTTCTAATAGGAAACCATGTTAATAAACTAGGCGCGATTTGGTTGCGGTTTTGGCTGCGGAAACCGCGTCGGAACACGAGGCCAAATCCGTCGCGTGAACATGCCCTAACAGCTCAGAGGGGAGTAAACACAGAGTGTGCAGGCAGCCAATCACAGCGCAGGGGGCGTGGCCGGGGCATTTCCCTTACTAGGGGCGTATCCCAACAGGTTGAATGAAATGTCATCCAGCCAATCACAGTGTGGGGGCGTGTCTGGTGGCGGGAAATTTCCAGGGGGTGTGTCCGACCAGCAACAGCAGAAATAGAACACAGATTTACAGAAAAGCTAATATCTGCTAAACCAAGTGACTGAGGTAATGCAAAACCCCAAATTTTTAAAAAATGCTTATTTTTACTGTTCCCATAATGTGAAAATGATCTATGTAAAATGTAAACCCCTTTAAGGGATTTACCTTTTTTCTTGAATTGGAAACTTTTGTATCAAGTGGAACAAACTAAAAACGATGATAATTTTTTTTTTGTTTAAAAAATTAATAAAGGTTTTTTAAAATCTGTTGTGCAGGGGAAATTTTT
>JAODAL010048075.1:0-29328 GCA_025379985.1 Phyllomedusa bahiana | reverse complement strand
TATATTTATGTTGATAGCAGCTAGAGCTATGATCCCTAGATGCTGGAGGACTAATACGCCCCAACCATTTCCGAATGGTTTCAGGAAACTCTTTGTGTAAGCGTATGGAAGAGATAAGCGCAGAGCGCAACCAGAACACAGCTAGGTACTATGGGGTCTGGCGGGAGTGGCTGGAATTTTGCGGATCCCCAGAATACATGACCTTTAGATGACGGATTGAGTAGATAGTAACACAAGGGGTTCGCTGGCACTGAGGCGATTCGGACACACGAGATTGTAGGGACCTTTCCGGACGGGATAACTTAAGGTCGGTTCTCGCCATCCTCCACCACACAAGACTGTGTTTGCCTGTTTAATTTTTTTGTAAAGTGATGTATCCACAATAGCTGACGGTTGTTTTGTTTTGCACCATTTGAAAATAGTTATTTCCATCTGTTAAACATGTATGGGTTATACTTGCGAAGACACAAGCTTGTCAGGATAAATGTGCCTCACAGCTATGGACCTTTACCATACTGATTCATTTCGATGTTTGAAGAGACTGAATTCTATGTATGATTGGTGTCTACAGAATAAGATTGTCTCTATCAGACACGCAAAGACAAGCCTTGCCTGCGAGCTGGCTACATAATGCATATCTGTTTGTGCTGTTTTAAGAGTGATATTTGATGTCTTCAATAAAGCATTGAATTTGAAAAAAAAAGAAGTGCAAACAATGCAAATGCTTGCCAGATCAGCTCCTGGTTGTAGCGAATGTAAACAGTCAGGAAACTAAGGGCATCAAAGTCAGGCTGCGGCTCTCAGAGGCTTCACTTTTTTTAATCACATATATTTAGAAAAGTGATTAAATACCCATTTTGGAGTATCCCACGTCAACATAAGATCGTGGCAAAGCCCCTTTAATTATAGGTTATAACTAGTGTTGAGCGATTACGTTGGCTATCGACATCGGGCGATAGTCGATAGTCGGCCACCATCGATAAGGTTTTTCGATAGTCGATCATCTCCGATGACCATTAAAGTCTATGGGAGAGCAACAACACCTTCATTCTTACACCAAACAGGGCTGGAGAAGCTGGAATTAACAGCCACAACAGTCAAATGGATACCTGCTACATCTTAGGCACAACACTTAGGCCACAGAAAAAAGTCACACACCATTCACTATCCCTGTCTTATACCACAGCATGACCCTTAAACCTGCATCACCCAAAGATTAAAAAGTGCCAGAAGGCAGTATTATTTGAACCATCATTTTACTTGAACTGGACATTGAATATCCCTGTCCTGGAACGCTGCATGACCCTAAAAACCTGCATGACCCACAGATTAAAAAGTGCCGGAAGAAAGTAGTCTTTGAACCACCATTTTAGTTGAACTGGACATTGACAAACCCTGTCCTGGACCGCAGTATGACCATTAAATCTGTCTGACCCCAGATTAAAAAGTGCCAGAAAAAGGAGTCTTTCAACCACCATTTTAGTTTCACTGGACATATACTGTCCCTGTCCTGGACCGCAGCATGACCCTTAAACCTGTCTGACCCCCAGATTAAAAAGTGCCGGATAAAGTAGTCTTTCAACCACGATTTTGGTTGAACTGGACATTAACTATACCTGTCCAGGGCGACAGCATGAGCCCAAAACCTGCACGACCCCCACATTTAAAAAATGCCGGAAAAAGGAGTCTTTCAACCACCATTTTAGTTGAACTGGACATTGACTATACCTGTCCTGTGCCACAGCATGACCCAGGGCTGGAGTTACAGTGGGTGCGGTGAGAGCCCAGGCTGGCGTCCGTCATCTATTAACACGCAGGTTAAAATGCCCTGATGATGCAGCAACGAAAACTGTCGTGCTGAAGCAGAGTGCGGAAGCGGAAGTGTGAGAACTCCAGCCTTCCTCAGTACACAGTCAAGACCTGGGTAGTGCTTGCCCCTCCGTATGAGTGCGGACCAATTGAGCTTCACTTGGAAATACTGGTGGTTAACGCTCCTGTTACACCCAGGTGCCCTTTTTCTTGGCATTCTTTTTCTCATTTTACTCAATGTGCTGGAGGAAATGGTCTCTGTACTTTGTTCTCTGTCCGTGCTCCATACTCCATGTCCTCTGAATAACCTACATCTGGTCAAGTTTTCCTGTACCTCCCTTGTACAATTCAGAGGAATTTTTTTACCAGCTATTTTGTACATGCAAGTTTTTTAGTAGTTTAATTCTAGAAAACACATTTTTAAAATAGGATGGAATCCCACCATGTCTTTGTTTCTCTTTTTTTTAATTATATTAAATGGGTTGTCTCAATACAGGGATTGATAGCTATGTTAAAGATCTTGCAAAAACAAGTCATTTTGCAATATGTGTCCATTAACAGTGTCCTACCTATTCCTGTTTCTGACAGCACCATCACCCTTGAGCCACTCTTGACAATTGTGAAGAACAAATGTCTGTTAGAAACAACATTTTTTATAATAGGACCTGTAGTATAGCTGCATGTCACAGCAAAATGCCTCCAAAAATTCAAAGCATGACCCTTGAGCCACTTTGGACAATTGTGAAGAACAAATGTCTGTTAGAAACAATTTTTTTTTATAATAGGACCTGTAGTATTGCTGCATTTCAAAGCAGCATGACCCAAAAAATTATAAAAATGACTTCTCAGCCACTGTTAAAAATTGTGAGGGAGAAATGCCACTTAGAAGCCACATTTCTGTTCCAAAGGACCATGATTATAGCTTTATCTCACAGCAACATGACCCCAAAAAATTATAAATATGACTTCTCAGCCACTGTTAAAAATTGTGAGGGAGAAATGCCACTTAAAAGCCACATTTCTGTTCCAAAGGACCATAATTATTGCTGTATCTCACAGCAACATGACCCCAAAAAATTATAAATATGACTTCTCAGCCACTGTTAAAAATTGTGAGGCAACATGACCCCAAAACCATTGACAATGCGAAAAATTCTAAAGATGAAGTGAGTAAATGGAATATGGTTTTGTCATGAAACCTTGGTGTCTTTTACAGTCTCCTCACAGCAAAACCAGCAAAATGAACTGTTGGGAACTGAGAATAAAAATTGCAGTAAGAAATGATCATTTTAAAAATAAGTTTTTCAAGAGGACCATTTCTGTTTGGAGAGGAATGTGAAGTAGACCAGCAACTAATCGGTGACCTCGGCAATTGGGGCCACAACATCATCAGAGATCCATGCCTGATTCATCTTGATGAAAGTCAAACGATCCACATTATCTGTGGAAAGCCGGATGCGTTTGTCTGTAATGACTCCTCCGGCTGTGCTGAAGGTCCGCTCAGATATGACGCTGGCTGCTGGGCAGGACAACACCTCTATGGCGTGGCGAGCCAGCTCGGGCCATTCATCCATTTTGGATACCCAGACGTCTATTGGGTCCGGAACACCTACAAAAACATCGGTGTTGAGACGCAGATAGTCGTGCACCCTGAGCTTAAGCTGGTCTCTGGGTGTTGTATTTGTGCCCTGCATTGCATGTGTTGGTGAGGTGGTAAATAAAGATTGCCAGAGGTCACCCATTAGGCTTCTGCCACCTTGCCTGCTGCTGCTGCCACTACAGCTACTTGGCACTCTACTGCTGTCACGTCGCTGGCGTTGTTCCACCGTGACACTTGAAGAACGTGAAGCAGACGCAACAGATGTCTCCAGTTGATCAATCAGCAAGGTCTCCATTTCCTGCATTTTACTCTCTATTTGGGTGGGTGGAGGAAAGTGCTGAGTTTTGTTTGTACCGGGGATCCAGGAGGGTGGCCACCCAGTAAATGTTGTTCATTTTGATGGCCTTAATGCGAGGATCATGTTGGAGGAAATGGAGCATCCAAGCACTCATGTGAGAGATGGAGCCTTGATTTCCCAAGCCTCTGGGTCGAGGGGCACTAGCAAACTGATCTTTCTCATCTTCCTCCTCCGCCTCAAATTCGCGCCAACCTCTTTCCAAGGCAGGGACGTCGGTAACATCGGTGTCTAGGAATACCTCCTCCTCCTCCGCTTCCTCCGGCACAGCTTCAACACAGCCCTGACTTGCCTGAGATGATGCACCCTGAGAGCTGATGCGCCAGCTTGCGCTAGCCCTGGACCCCGAACCACTGCCTAATGAAGATCGATGAAATTGTGAAACTGTCTTGCCTTGTGGATTCGACAGAGAGAAAGGCTCCGTGTCCGCATCTGTGTCCGTCTCCTCCTCTGTCGCTGGCGGGACCTGTTGTTTCAGAGTGTCCAACGATCGTTCCAGAACTAAGATCACCACAATGCTCATTCTGACAAGAGCGTTGTCCGCACTGACCATTTTGGTGGCTTCTTCAAAACTGGCAAGGATGGTGCAGAGCTCTTTCACCTGCCTCCACTCTCGGTGGCTCAACACCCCGAGGTCCGCACCGCTGCTTGTCAGGCCATGTGTCACTTCGTACTGCGTAATGGCATTGCGCTGCTGCCACAATCGCTGGAGCATGTGGAGGGTGGAATTCCAGCGTGTTGCCACGTCAACAATGAGACGGTTGACGGGGAGGCCGAGCTGACGCTGCAACACAGCCAGGCGGGACGAAGCAGGGTGCGAACGGCGGAAGTGCGAACTCAGACCTCGAGCCTTCTTCAGCAGGCAGTCCAGACCCGGGTAGCTCTTTAGAAATTTCTGGACGACCAGGTTCATGACATGTGCCAGGCAAGGGATGTGCTCCAGCCTACTGATCTTAAGGGCGGCCAGCAGATTTCGCCTGTTATCGCATACCACCTTGCCTGGCACAAGGTTCTTGTCACCCAGCCAGCGCTCGGTCTCGTTGCGGAGAGCCATCCACAGCTCCTGACCTGTGTGGGGACGGTCTCCAAGACAGATTAATTTCAAAATGGCTTGGTTTCTCTGGGCACGTGATGCCACCAGAGGACCTTGGGGGAAAGAGCCCTGCACCATCCCTGCGGTTTTGAAGAGCGTGCGCCGAGCCTGAGAGCCACCGTCACCCCCAGAGACATCCAGCCAGCTCACCCAGTGAGCTGTCACAGAGATATAGCGGCCTTGGCCGTGCTTACTAGTCCATGTGTCGGTGGTCAGATGGACTTTTCCGGCCACAGATGCAGACAATGCGCTTGAAATTTTAGATGACACGTGGCTGGCCAGGGCAGGGACGGCTTTTCTGGCAAAGAAATGCCTGCTCGGCATCTGGTATTGGGGGCAGGCAAGGGCCATGACGTGGCGGAACCCATCTGTGTCCACCAGACGGAAAGGCAACATTTCCATGGCCAAAAGCCTGGCAATGCCGACAGTCAGGCTTTTGGCTTGGGATGGTGTGGGGTATAGTGTTTCTTCTGTTCCCCTCCCTGGAAGACAGAAGGCTGGCTGCTAGGACTGGCCGCTGTACGGCATGCAGGTCATCAAACTGGCGGAAGGGAAGGGGTAGGATGGGTCTCTGGTGGTGTTGGTGGTACTCGGGCGACGGTGGAGGCTGAAGCGGAGGCTGATCCTTGATCATGACTCTGAGAGACATGGGCAGCTGAGGAACGCTTGGTGGTGGCGGAGGAGGAGGCGGAGACAGAGGGTGTGATAGTGGTTGGAGGCCCGGCGTCGGTCTGGCCTTTTTTGGCCAAGTGTTCCCTCCATTTCAACTCATGCATTCGCTGCATGTGACTAGACATGTTGGTGGTGGTTAACCACTTAAGGTTCTTGCCTCTACTTATGCGTTTACGGCAAAGGCGGCATATGACATTGCTGGGTGAATCAGAGGCTTGCTCAAAGAAGGCCCAGGCTTGAGAGGTCCTGGACCTTTTTGACGGCGATAAGCGAGGAGCGGGGTTTGCGCTGACCGTGGCTGGCGGAATCATATCAGCGGACTTCTGCGACCGCCCTCTCCCTTTTTGTGGCGGGACCCGTATTGACACTACCCCATCGTCTTCCTCCTCGTCCACTGATGAAGCGCTCGCAAGCAAATTCTGCGGAAAAGACCACGATGGATCCGCAATGTCATCATCATCATCATCAACACAGGTGACTTGGTCATCCTGACTTTCTGCATCCAGAAGCTGCGGGCTACAAGCAAGAGGGCCTGCAAGGCGTTGCCGACCGCCCGGGATTTTTGCCGATTGACCGGCTTCCTTCTCCTCCTCTGATGGCATCAGTAACTGGGCGTCAGAGCAGACTAAATCATCCTCTTGATCTTTTAACATGCCTTCTGACCCCAACCACATTTTGTCATCAAAGAGGTCTTCAGACAATGGATTATCCACAGTGGTGGGTACACGAGTTGACATTTGGGCTGCTTCATGTTGGACGGATGCTGATGATGCTGATGACGACTTTTGTGGCCGTGACTGGGAGGACGAGGAGGCAAGACTGCTGGATGCAGGTTGCATTAACCACTGAAGGAAAGATTGGCGACGCTGCTCGTTACTGAGATTCACAGGGCCCTGACCCAGTAATGACAGGCCTGACGGTCCTGCAACTGACGATCCGCTGGCATGCGTGTTGTCGCCAGCACTGGAAGGAGCACCTTCTCTCGTACTCTACCTCCATGTGCTACCCCCTCTTTGCTCGCTTACCACCTGCATTTCGCTCCATGTTCAGAAATATAAAAATTTGAGAAGGTATGGAATAGTTTTGGAAAGTCTCTTATTAAAGACGGCAAATCACAGCTATTCTCAAATCACTCTAATCAAAACAAATTGCTGGATTCAAATTTAACTGCAAGGTGTCTCTACAACAAATCTGGGCTGGGCAAAGTGCAAAAAAACACGTATCTGTTATGTTTTCGTATAATACACGGTATTTTTTGCACCTTTCAATTCACCTGTGGTGACTATAAAATTGCTGTTTTAAGATTTACGTGCAAGTTGCGTCAATGAACAAAGCTGTAGTGCGCCAAAGTCAAAAAACACGTATCTGAAATGTATTCGGATAATAAAATGTATTTTTTGCACCTTTCAATTCACCTGTGGTGACTATAAAATTTGCTGTTTTCAGATTTAAGTGCAAGGTGGATATATGAACAAAGGTGGAATGGGTAAAATTGAAAATGAACACCTATGTGAAATGTATACTGATAATAAATGTGGCGTTTTGAACCTAACACAGAGACCTGCAGTTACAAGAAAAGATGTTTATCCTAATATAAGTTCAGGCTGCCCAATGTCCAGGAAATATTTCAATAGCAAACTGTTAATAGTAAAGATATTGCAGTGCAATGTCTACACTAAGTCGGTGAACTTTATCCAGTGTTCTTTATAGAGCTTGTCTGTGTTCGCCCGCGCCCCCCCCCCCGCTTCCCCGTGACTTTACAGCGATTAGATGCTACTTTAAAATTCTCTACCTAACTACATAAAATCTTCCAATCTCTAATCTAACTAAATTGTAAGGATCACAGTATTTTAGAGGTTTCTCTGTGCAGAAATAGAATAATTTCGCTGAGCTGTTTGGCCACAGGCAGAGCGCACGTCCTACAGCCTCAGTGTCTCTCAGCGTCTCATAGGAGAACAGGAAATGCTGTTCTATGTAAAACGAGGTCATGTGATTTTTCCAGCCAATCGCAACCATACACATCCCAGTCATGACGTCGCACACACATCTCACCCTGCTCTATTCTGTAATCTGATTTGCTGGCCGCCAAAATTACAGGAAGCGCCGAAAATGGCGCGATCTTAATAGATGATGCACCGATTTTAGCCTTAATTATCGCATGATCTAAAAATTTCGATCACCATAAAAACCTTGCCGATTTCAACTTTGTCGATAATAATTGCTCAACACTAGTTATAACTTAGAGCCACAAAGATATAAAACATGTTAGCAACATGGAACTTTCTACCACATAAATTGTGTTTTTAAAAAAGATCAAATAAAGTTTATTTTTAACTAACTGTGTATACTGGCAAAACATATTGTTTGGGTAATTTTTAGTTTGACATTGTATACATGGGCATTTGATTTATTTTCCTTTTTATTTCACATAATGAACTTCTTCACTTAGGACTGAATTGGTGACATTTAGCCTCATCATGGTGATGCCGGATTCTATGGTCCTCATTATGTATTTACTCAAAGTATGTAGTTACTGTTTTAAATCTACTGTACTTATATATCAATAAATAACTTTTTTACATTTATATATATATTGGGTGCTGCTGTTTTTTGTAGGTGGCTGTCTTAACATGTTTTTATACTAGTATGCCTTGTCAAGAGTCATGCTTAAACTCCCCTTGTTATGGCTTATCTCTAAGGCTATGTTCACACGGCTTAACTGCGGGGCGTAATTACGCCCCGCAGTTACGCCGTGTGGCCGGGGGCGGGAGCGGGGGGCCGGCACCTCGCCGGCATATAGAGAATCACTGCTAGCGGCGCGTACACACCGCTAGAAAGTGACATGTGAATTATCTCCCCCCTCGGCATATTCGCTGAGCAGGGAGAGGAGACGTAATCCATAGTTCTCTATGAGAACTGTGGATTACCGTAATGAATGGGCCGTTTTCAGCCCGTAATTTGCGCACTTCGGCGCGTAATTACGGACCGAAATACGGCCCATTTTAAGCCGTGTGAACATGGCCTAATCCTCAAGCAGAAGTTACCTTTTATTATACAGGGATTTGGGAGCCAAATGTTTTTGTTGCATCTCACAGCCTACACATAAGTAGTGAACTACAGGAAACAAATTGTAGCATTGGAAAGCAAATTGTTATACCTTGCAGATGACAATACCACAAGACCTTACTGTTTCAACATTGCAGTGCTTTCTCCTCTCAAAGGGTCAGGCAACAAGGTTAGATATGTCAACTATGTAGAGATAAGAAGAGTCACTTATCCATACCATTATGGGGAATTGAGACAGAGCAAGTAAAATGAATAGACACATGATAAGACTTGCAGTTTCAGACCAATTGTGATTGTCATAAAATTTATGAGAACATTTCTCAGTGTCAACTAAGGGGGGTTCTAGATTTATGTCAATGAAGTTTACGATTTCATTTTAGTATAAAAATGTATACAACTTTTTCACCATTTTCAAAATTTATGCTGTAAGTGGATAAAAAAATTATATCTGGAGGTTGAACTTTCTATACAAATATTTACACAACTGTAATCATTTTAGGAAACCATGTATGAGTAAAATACATTTGCAGCACAAGTCTCTCCTGTGCTAATGAGTTGCTGAAATATTTCACAGAAGGTAAAATCACCCTAAAAATTGGGGTTTGTGTAGTACAAGGATAACCTAGCTGAGATACAACAGTATCATCTCTTAAAAGTAGGGCCGGAGTAAAGGCAATACTGGCGGTACTTCCATATGGGGCCCAGAGAAAAACGTGAAAGAAGCGGGCCTGCTGCTTGCAGGTCCCCTTGTTTCACAAGGAAATCAGGGTTTTTGAGGGGGGGGGCGGTGCTGGGGACGTACATGGGAAATAGGGGGCTCTTGCTGTGTAAAGGAGGGCCCCCCCCTCGGGAGCCCAAAGCTAAAAATGTTTAGGTTGTTCTGTTCTTAAGACTTACTTTGCACTTTTGTTTTGGGGGGGGGGCCCTTTCCCTCTTTGTGCAGGGTGGGATGACAAATAAAATAAGTGAGGCTGACTGCTGCTCGCAGAAAACCAGTGCACAGGAAAAGGAGGCGAGGGGGGGAGGGCCTGGCTCCATTCACAGTGCAGAAGTAAGTCTTAAGCAAAGAACAGGCCGAAGGGCCGGTTCTTAATTGTTATCGTGTTGAGCTGTGTTCGGAGGCCGGGCCCATCGGGTGGTCCGGGGAACCCCCCACCACCCAGCCCTGTCTTGGCCTCCCAGTCTCCCTTGTCCATGCTCCCCTGTCCAGGCTTCCCCATCCCTGTCCCACCCCCACCCAGTCCTGTCCTTGCTCCACCAGTCTCCCCTGTACAGGACTACCCAGTCTCCCTGTCCAGGACCCCCAGATTCACATGTTCTGACCCCCCCAGCCCGGTCTGTCCCCTTGCCCGGGTCCCCGGGCCCCTATCTAGGTCCCACCTGATCCGTCTCCCCTGTTCAGGCTCCTGCAGCCCTGTCTAGGACACAACTTCCCCAGGCTCCCCTGTCCGGGCCCTTTTTGGCCCCCCAGCCCTTTTCCAGATCCCCTTTCCGGGGCCCACCCTTTTCCGGGTCCCCCCCCCCTTTGCTTTCCCTGATTTAGGTTTCCCCCCTAAAAGCCCTTTTCGGGGGCCTTCCCCCCCTTGCCCCCAAAAGGGCCCCCAAACCAAGTTCCTTTTTTTCCAGGGCCCTTTTTTTTGCCAAATTTTTTTCTTTTCCAAGGGGCCCCCCTTGGCCAAAAATTTTTTTTCTTTTCGATTTTCGAAGGGTTTTTGGGCCTTTTCTTTTCCCCAAAAACCAAAATTTAAACAAGGGGTTCCCGGGGGGGGTTTTTACCTTAAATTTTTTTTTGTGGCCCTTTTTTGCCATTTTTAAAAAAAAATTTTTTTTCTTCCCTAAAAAAGAATTTTAAAATTTTTTTTTGTTTAAAGGGGTTTTTTAAAAGGGGCCCCTTTGTTTTTTTTGGAATTTTTTAAGGGGGACCCAAGGGCCCCTTTTTTTTGGGTTTAAATTCTAAAACATGGGGGCCACTTTTATCTTGTGAAATTTAACTTTTTTCAAAACCTTTTACCTATCCATTTGGGGGTTTTTTGGGGGGAGTTTTTTTGTTTTATCTTTTTGGGAAAAACCATTTTTTTTGCTTTAAATTTAGGAAATTTTAATTTTGGGTTTTCGGATAAAATTCCCCTTTTGGTTTTTAGGTTTTTAGAAAAATTTTTATTTCGAAAATTGGGTTTTGAAATGTTTGGGAAAAATTTTTTGGGGATTTTAAAAAAATTTTTTTTAAAAATTTTTTTTTTGTTGGAAAAAAGAAAACATAAAAGTCACACCAAACTAAGTAGAAAATTAATGAAAAAATTTTCCCCATATGTCTACTTTGTGTTGACATATTTTTTTAAACATCCTATTATTTTTTAAGACTTTTGGGGGGGCCTTTTAAATTTGAGTAGAAATTTTAACTTTTCCCAAAGAAAATTTGCAAAAACAGTTTTTTTTTTAAACCAGGCCAAATTTTTGTTGGGTTTTTGAGGGGCTTGTAGGTTAAAAACCCCCCCATAAATTTAAATCCTTTTTCAAAAAATTTCACCCCTTAATAGCCCTAAAACCAGCCCTTCTTTTTTAGAATTTTTTTTCGGTTTTAAATTGGGGTAGGAGGGGCCCAAGGGGCAGATGGGAAAAACCGAGTTCCCAAACTGTTTTTTTTTAAAATGTTTAGCCAGCTTAAAAAATTTATGAGTGGGGGGAACGGGGAAGGGGGCAATAAAGGGGGTTTAATTTTTTGTGTGTTTTTCACTGTATAAAGCCAGTGATGATCACGGGAAAAAAAATTTGCGGAAACCTGAAAGTGGCAAACTGTTGATCAGAAAAGCTCCCAACAATTAGATCACAGGGGCAGTAAAAGTGATTGGCATGGAGGGGTTAATAAAGTATTTCGGCTGGGGAAAAGCCCAGATCGCAGCACAGGGCCTAGGCCCCGCACAAAAATCGATCCCCTCACTCTCCCCTCACGAACAGGGGCTGGGTTTTTGGATAAGTTTGAAATTTGTTGAGTTCAGCATACGGGACTGCCCAAAATTCCCAAGCGATCCTCCGCCCGGGGCTGAAATTTTTTTTGATCACCTGCTGTGTGGGCTGTGCTATCTAGGTCAGAAACACAATTAGCATAGAGCTTTAAACCTTATTTTGGGGCACAGGGAGACAAAAGGCTTTCATGACCTTCCTGACATCATGGTGCAAAAAACAGGCGGGAAACCGAGGTAAGGAAATTTTTGGGGTGCCTTAAAGGGTTAAGAATGTATACACAGAAAAAACCATAGGCTGTATTTATAAATAAAACATAATTTTCTGGTGGATCCGGACCCTCCCTCACACCGTGTAGGCCCAGGCATGCGGGTCGACCACATGGGGACTGTAGCAGGGCCCTGCACATTGAGATAAAGGGTCCAGCCCCACCAAAAAAATTATTTTTTTAAGTATAAAGCGCCTATGGTTGTTTATGAAATACTTTCTTTGGGGGTTCCTGTTTTTTTCCTACCTTTTTAAAGCTATCTAAAATTGTTTTGCAGGGGTCAAAATTGCGAGGGCACATACAATACAGTTTAAATTGGCAGGGAGAGAAAAGCTGTAAAAACCCCCCTGCTGATGAATTAAAGTCTTGCAACACCTTACTGTTCCCTGTTCTTTGAAAATTTTTTAAAGGTTGGGGGCTGAGAACAGGTGACTCGGGTGAGCCCTTTCCCTTTCCTATTTCGGGGGTCCGTTTTAAAACCTCCCCAACCCTACGGGGGCCCCCAAAAATCTCCCTTTACCTACGGGGGGGCTCTAACTACCTACTTTCTGGGTCCCCCCGATCTACCTTTTTTACTGGGTCCCCCAATCGGGGGCCCCAAAATTAAACCTCCCTACTCGGGGGACTCTATATACCTACCGATTTTATGGAGGCCCTATACGCCTACCCACAAAAGGAAAACCTATATACCATTTACTCTAGGAGACCTTTTGATACTTGCATGGGGCCCTTTTTTACATTCCCTACCAAGGGGGCCTATAAAACATACTTTATGGGCCCTCCCTAACCCCAAGGCACCCAAGGGGAAAATTTTTTTCCCATTTAGGGGCACTTTGGATGGGGGTTTTTTACAAGGAGGGGGGCCCCGTTGGAAGATGAAAAAAAGTGAGGAGTTAAGATGTTTTTTTTTTTTTTTTTTGGTAAATTTTGCGGGGACGAGTGGAGCCCAGGAGAAATTCGTAGGGTTTGGGCCCGGGAATAGATGGAGAAAAAAAGGAAAAGGGAAAGACTCATAGATAACATCCCCTGTGAATCACTAAATGTAACGAAAGTATAAAACTTGTATCTCCACTTTTTGGGCCCACTTTTTTTTTTTTTTTTTTTTTTGGGGCAAAAAGGGAAAAATTTGTGTTGGTTTTAATTTTTTATTTTCCCGTAAAATTTAGGGTGGTATTTTCCCGTATCTTTCGGTGAAGAAAAATTTTGGGGGATGATGGGGCAGTATTATTTTGGTCTTTGTATATTGTTTTTTTGGTTTAAAATTGGTCTTGTATGTTGGTTTGGTCATTTAAAATTATAGTGGTCTTCTGTCACTATATGTTGTGTATGTGAGGTATTGTTTTTGGTTTTTGTTTATTGTTGTTTGGCAGTATTTGGGCGGTTTACTGGTTTTGGGCAGTTTTTTTATAGTGGTGACACATGGTGATCATTTAGCGGCATTTGCTGGCCCCTGTGTACTTACAGACTTGCACAAAATAAACTGTAAGTTGTAAAATCCAAAAAGAACTAAATCCAGAAACAATGATGCAATAGCATTTTTTTTCTCAGTCACTCCAGAAATGTTTTTTCTTTTTCTTGGGTGGGAGGTGAGCGGTGGGGCTGGCTGGGTAGGGGAAAGGGCATTGTTTTTTTTCTGGGTTTGGGGAGGGGGAAAGGGGGGGGGGGAGAACCAGCGATGGAACCCTGAAATTTTTACTTTAATACTTAGTCCCCTCAGAATATATAACCACTACGGGCACAATGCCATGCCCTATATATGGCAAAAAATTTTTAAATGCCGTTAAAGGTTTTTTTTTTCATTAAACCCGTAACAGATGTACATTTCATGGCAGCTCGAAGCCTGGGATTCGGGGCATGAAAAACCCTTTATTTAAAAATGCAATTATTCGCCCGGGGGCTTTTGGAATTAGGGAAGGGACAAAACCCTTTTCCCAAAGGGGGGAAAAGCGGGTTTCAGTTTCCCTTTTTAGAGGCCAGGGCTTTAGGGGGGGGGGAGTAAAGATGGGGCCTAAAACCCCCGGAGTTTTTGCTACAGCCTGGGTTGTAAACCCCCCAGGGTTCATATTAATTGGTAGGTTTAAAAACAAGGTGGGGTCACAAGTGGTTGGTTTGGCCCCCGGGGCCCAGGGGAGGGCCTCCATTATTTAGGTTGGTAGGCCCAAGGGTGGTTTGGGGGCCAAAAATTGGCCCCAGGTATTAGGCCTAAGTTTGGTAGGGAGATTAGGCCCAGGTTTGGTAGGGGGAGTTGTTAGGCTTAGGTAGGGATGTTTTACCTATTATTCTGGCCCTTTGTCAAAAATAAAAATTTTGGAATCCTAATTGACCTAAAAGGGGGAAAAGTTTATTTGTTTTTATGTTTGGTTTAGGGGGGAAAAACATGCATTGTGTCTTTTTATATAGTGATAAAAACTTCTGGTTTCAACTGTAGGTAGGTAGGTTACAAAAGGGGGACCAGTAGGTGGGAAATTTTTAATAGGGGGCCCCACTTTGGTGGGTAGCCTTTTGGGGGGGACCACACATAGGTAGGTAGGCTGTAGGTAGGCCCCAAGTAGCTAGGAATGTAGGCTTAAAGGGGGGCCCAACTTTGGTTTGGGTTTTAAAAGGGGGCCCCAAAAAGGTTTGGGTAGGCTTTAGGTGGGCCCTACATGGGGTAAGTAAAATTTTGGGTTGGCCTAACCGTGGGTTTGGATGGGCCCAAATTAGTGAAAAAAAGAAAAAAAATTAATAAAAACTCGCCTTTCCCCCCTTTCCCAAAGTCCCTCCCCCTGATGAGAACGGGCCCCCAAATCTTTTTTGTAAAACCCCCGGTTTGGGGGGGCTTTTTTTGATATAACGTTATGTGCCAACATGTCAGCTGTACCAGTGGGGGCCCAAACCCCCAAGATAGGTTTTTTTAAAAGGCCTAAGGCTTCCCAAAGTTTGCATAGGGGGCAGACCCAAAAGTCAAATGCCCCTAGTTACTCGGGGCCCAAAAGAAAAAAAAAGAAAAAAGGTCAGCACTGTCCATAAAATTATAAAGCTTTATTATTTTAAAATTAAAACCCCACACCCAATAAACATGTAAAATGTCAAAGTTTGTTACTAACGCTTTTAAAAACCACATTTTTTGTAAAAGGAAGTATTTGTGTCTGAAATGCCCTTATTTGTCACTTTTAAATTTTTTAAATGTTTATGACTGGGGGTTTTAATTTTTAAAGAAAATTAAAAAGCTCCTTTTATATTTATTTTTTTTTTAAATAAAATTGGAAAAAACCCCTTTTAAAAATGGGTGAAACCCACTTTTGTTTGTTTTGTAAAGAAATGAGAACTGTAAGAGAACTATTTAAGCATTCTTACATGATTTTTTCCCTTGGGAAAAAGGCCCAATACAAGTTCTTTTTCCTGTGTATAGGATCAGTGCACCAAAGAAAATTATTCTATAGGCCCCTTTTTTCTATTTTTAAACAGAAATTGGGGCATTTTCCCTTTTTAAATTGAATTAAAATTTTTGGGCATTGACTTTACGGGGAGATATTATCAATAAGGTCTAAGAGGTTATTAAAGCATAGATTAGTAGATTAGATTAATAGATGGAGCCATAACATAGACTTTAGTGATAAGTAAAAATCAATCCCTTGGAAGAAGCCCACAAAAAAACCATGGGGGATGTTTTTGGAGTGGTTGTCACTCTAGGGTAATTATACTTGTAATATATGGCATAATGCATTTATACTCTGATAATGGAATATGACCTGCCGTATCTTCTTTGAGTACTTTTGGGCTGTTCTGAAGACCTGATTCATAAAAGCTGTTTGCATAACAGATGGATTCTAATTCTCACTTTACGTATTAGTTACTATTTTTATTACATTGACTATATAAATATTTAAATGATGATACATTATATAGAGCTTTCTCCATGTGATGCATTATATATCTATATTTTATTGCCTTTGTCTTAGCTGACCCTTTCTTTTTTTCCCTAAAGTGCCAGACTTCCCACTTCCTTTCACGTGCATACATACTGTAAGTGCATTATTTTCATGTTTTTATAGTGCTGAAAAAAATATTTATTTCTATTATAAAACTAGTATGGGTATTTCTATATGTTGCAGAATTTGGTAGCATACTGGTATTTACTGTTTATTTTGTTATTGTTAGAATTTCTTAGTGATAAGTAACTGACTCCAAAGTCAGCTTTAAATAAGTTTGACTGATGCTGGACCTTTGTGGATCCTTTTAGTGTTAAATCTGGGCCCATTAGAGAAGCTACTGTAACCATGACTTCAAGTATAAAATTATCCCAAAGCCACATGATATTAGTGCCACATTTTTATGTTAAAGGCTATGAGCACCTTTGAAATGGAAAAGGGATTTTTACATGTTAGTTGTTGCTCAAGTTAAAAAAGTTACACCACAGTTTTAGTTGCAATCCTTTTTGCTTTATTTATTTTAAGGCCCCCCAATATGGTTTGAACCTGCCATTGTCGGGGCCCCAAATTTCTTTTCATGTTACTGCTTTTTCCTGTGTTGAAGTACTGGCTGAGAAGTGTCTGATTTCCCCCTCCAAAGTCTGTTGTGGACTCTCCTTTGTCTCTTTACACTTAACACAGTTTGCTCTACAAACAAAATGTGTGTGAATTTAGTCTTTTATACTTGATAGGTCGCTTGTGTGTACCCTTCCCATGAATTTGGCGCTTTCACCCTCCCACACTTGATCGCCTTTCACAAACTCCTAACCTTACATCAATGTCTAACACTTCACTTAGAGAAGGGATAAAGAGAGCAGGAACCATGAACAGTGTTCTGCATAATCCATATAAAAAGTATCAGGACATCTGGCCACATTTAGGATGTACACAGTTTTACAGCGGGTTAAAAGGTGGAAATTTTTTAAATGAGATTTTTAGAGAGTTGCTTAATTAGCATTTAGGAAGAATTGAGAAATAAAAGAAATGAGTAAAGTTCTGTATACTTTACTCTCCCCCACACCTTTTTATTCTTTATAATGCAATTTTTTTTTGTCACATTTCTTGAATGAGTAAGTTGACTTGTTTGGCCTTAAATGATTTCTAGTCATATTTGTAAGATTTAAAGTGGTTCCCTTAAATTTTTTTCAAAAAAAGGCCCCCCAAAAAATTTCAAAGCCTTAGTATAAACGGAGCATTTCATTTGCCCCTAAAGTAAAGGGAAAACCAAAAGCAGTACCAGACACATTGTCAAAAGGTAACTTTCATTTAATAAATTGTTTGATAAGTCATAGTGATTAGCTAGAAGATTTAATCAGTGGGGTTCTGGTGCTGAGAGCCCCAACAACTTCTGAAACCTAAGGCGTAATAGAACTCTGATTTGGTTGTTTTTGGTTTTGCGTGGGTAAAGTGGTTAGCCCAAAAATTTTGACTAACAAGTCTACGAGTAATCACCGCTAAATTTTTGGGGCTTAAAAAGAGGAAAGGGAAAAAAGTAACAGCAAAGGGAGAGCAGGCTCCATAAACAAAAAATTTGACATGTCCCTTTTAAAAGTTAAATTTTTCAAAACCAGTCTCCAGTAAAACCATTTTTTAAGAACTTTATAGGTTATAGTCTACTTTATTACTTTCCATTCTATATAAGAAATATATATTATTTTTTAATTCTAATGATTTATGTTAACTGTCATGAAATATAATCCTGAAACATCAGAGAAAGCTAATTACTACAATTATTTAACATTTATATCATTTAAGTCAAACACATTAGGTGAATTGACCTGTTCTCTGAAAAAACAGGCATGATATAAAACAAAAGTAGAATAACTACGGACTATCATGGAAATGACCCCAAAGTGTTAAAATTCTGGGGAATCTGTCAGTAACCTTAGATCCCAGAAAAGGCAATCTGGATAAAAAACTACTTCAAGAAGAAAGTCGCTGGATTTATCAACTAAATTCTCTATCACCCAATGGATTGAATGAGGAATTCACTTTCACTTCAGTTTTGTAAAATAATCAATTGTAAAATTGTTTAACTACATAGTTTTATATAATTAACACAAACACGACTCCAAAATACATTGGACCAGGTGTTCATAAACACAATGTCACCAAAAAAAATAACGGGTAATATCACTTAAGGGGTACTAAACTAAAACAAAAGAAAAAAAGGATTCAATACCCAAACAAATAAAAATATATAAATCTTTATTCATAATTAATCTAAAATACAAAGAACAAAGAACATGCATAATAAATTAGCAATAAAGACCACAAACTAACAAGCAACAGGACATAAAACAAGTAGGGGCATAATCGTATTGTTCAAATTTTTGTCTAATTGTCCTAAACATGATTACATATATGTCTATAGCTATGACCAAGACACATAATGAAAGTCTCAAAGTTGCAATATAACAAGAAAGTCAATTACCCATAGTGGAAGACTCTAAACTTGCTTGCACCCGCACCTCATGGTTAGTTTGTCGTCTTTATTGCTAATTTATTATGCATGTTATTTTGTTCTTTGTATTTTTTTTCTTTTGTATTTTAGATTAATTATGAATAAAGATTTATATATTTTTTCATTTGTTTGGGTATTGAATTCTATATATATTATTAATATATATATTATATTTTATATTTATATATATTTATTATATAATTTTTAACATATATATATATATATATATAATATATATATATATTTATATATATTATATTTTTATTTTTATATATATTATATATGGCGCTGATGTACTTATTACTTTAAAAACTCTCATAATTTAGAAAATTATTACAAAATTATATGGCATATGATTACTCAAACAGTTCTGTATATTAATTATACCCACCACTATCTATATTTGTATTAATTGGGTCTGCATATTACTCTAGTTGTTATCTATAATAGGTAGCTATTACTCATTAATACAGCATAATGCTATAAAAATATATGGGCTCTATCTTCGTGGCTCTTATTTTGAGTATTATATAATTGGTTTTACATGTATTTAATGTAATGTAAATTCTACTTAAGCACCATATATATGTGTTAATATTAGTATATTTTAGTGTTCTTTGAAGTGTAGAATGGCAGCATTTGTCCTCTCATAGATTTTCTGTGCGGCTGCAGTAATACTCAGCATGAGCGTGCACTTTATTTAGTTAATTTTACCTAAGGCCGGATAATCAATCAATGTGCATGCGCAGTTCGAGTGTTCTATAGCGCATGTAGCTATTTTCTGCACAAGCGCAATGATGTTAGTGAAGTTATATTAAACTAAGCTTAAAAACACTAAATGCGCATGTGCGACATCTATGATCTACTGCACTTGCGTCTACTCTCACAATTTTTCTTCTGAGGCATTACCGTGCATGCGTGTGATTATATCCCAATACGGCAATTCCTCATTATCCTTGGTAAGTATTAAATTTAGATATATTTGAAACTATAGTGTTTCATTTAATACACTATTGCTCAGATTGGAGTTTGCCTGGTTTGTATTAGGCAATGTACTAATGGGTGCTTACATAGACTGTATTAGTGAATCATCTATGCCTATCTCTTTTCTGATTGGATGAGAGTCTACCACTCTAGATTTTTAGGGTGGTCTCTTTAGAATGGATGGCTGTTGGCTATTTGTGGCCATTACATCATCAGTAAAAGACAAAAATAAGTCATTTTGTCGTCCAGCGTGTTTTATTGCCCCATTAAACCCTGAAGACTCCATGTGATGTGGTGAAACATGTCGGGCGGCAGTGTTGATATTTTAGTTAAGTAGTTGTGCTGTCCTAGCATGTTGTACTGCAGACACTTATCTTTATAAATTGTTAGGAAAATTAGGAAGTAGGATAGAAATAGCACAAGTAACCTCTCTATTTAAAAGCATTTTATTAGGTAGTTAAAATAAAAGTTAAGTTTATTAATTGTTAGGACAGTATATTTATGGTATTAGTTGCCAATAGGCAAATTAATCTTTGGCTAGTAGAATTACCATCTATCCATTGTGAGAACATTTATCTATTTTGAGGCAATAATGATAAATAACAGGGGAAAAGTATTGAAAGCATGAAGTTAAAGAGGTGCAAAAAGCCATGTAAAGTCATGATACCAGCTGAAATTTATCATTAATTAGAAAGCAATCCTGCTACTTAGTGAAACATAATATCAGTTGGAAAACTAAAACAGATCTTCAGTCTGAGACCCACTAAGGGTGCTTTCATACAGTGAGTTTTTGGTGTGTTTTTTGTGCGTTTTATTTTTGCAGAAATGCACCAAAAATGCAGTGTGAAAGCACCATAGGCAGCTATTTGTCAACTTTTAGATTTCAATATATGTGTAACTGTAGGGCAATAGCATATCAAAATTAATTTTAAGGTATTGAAAAGCATTACACTTTAAACTTATTAACATTCACTATTTTGTCAAATTTGAACTAAAAAGTGTTTGCTGTTATAAAATAAGCTACAAAAAGCAAAGATACACCAAAGATCATGTCTAAACAGTGAACTTTGCATTTTAGAGGAAATTGTGGGCTTATATTATAGAGACTGCCAGTCTGTGTCTGCCTAGTGCCAATATTGTATTTGTAAGAATCTTTGTTACAAGTCCAAACTGGCTCTGAAGAATTCGTTGTACTGTCTCCCAATCTTTCACTCCATTAAGGTTAATAGCTCCTTCATACTATTTGGCAAATTGTTCTAAAACCCAATTACCTTTCATGTCAACTAATAATTATTATTGCCCATCACTTTATGACTTTATCTCTTCATAAATATAACCAGATACGTTATCCTCATGGAATCTTATTAATATTTCATCACATGAAGAAAAGTTTAATGAAAGATTCAACATCAACATGTCCTCTAGGGTCTATGTTCCAAAAATACTAGGAATACATTTCTAAAGACAAGTTTATTTTATTTTTAAAACTCATCATTCAGTTGTTGACCGGTCATATGTACATATTACATACAAACTCCCCCCTCTCATTCATTCCAGGGTTAGTTTGGACAATCTCTTAGCACATAATTTCAGACTATGCTGATGGGAGTCAGAAATTAGAGCAAGCAGCATACATCAATGAACCCTTTTTCCTAGGGGTTAACAGTTCAGACTGGTGGAGGTGGCATTATAGTTTGGGGAATGTGTTTTTCGCATACCCTGGGGCCCCCAAATTCTGCAAAATGACATTTAGACAGTAGAGCTTATCTAAGATAACTAAATGAATCCCTTCATGTCTGCTGTTTACCCTGGTAAATGAACAGTTTTAGCAAGGCAAAGCACTATGCCACAAGAATCATGTAGTCATAGATTGATTTCACTAACAGGACATCAAACTTCCCTTGCTTCCCTGGCCTTTACAGCTACCAAATCTTAATCCTATGGAGCATATCTAGGACAAAATAGAATGGGCTGTTTAATTTGCAGCACCTACAAGAGGCTATTTTGTTCGGATGTAAAAGGTTTTATACAGCCCCATCAAGGGCATAACTAGAGAAGCCAGGGCCCCAAAGCAAACTTTTGGATGGGGCCCCCTACGCCCCCACCCTCGCCCACCTCTCTGACCATGAACATTTACCAGGCCATGCAGTTAGATAATGTAGATAATACAAGGGGCAAATACCTCACCATACATATCACCATCATACTGCTACCAATCAAATCTCACTATCAAGACCAACATTACCAATAACACTACATATGAACCTGATTATACCGCCAGAACATGACCACAAAGTGACTGAATAATACCCCTACACTATTACTGATCAGTACACAAAGACCAATAGTACCGCCATATAGTGACCATATAGTGGTATTATACTAGTGTATCAGGCTCTGCAGACTGTATATAACCACCATACAGTGACCATATAGTGATAGCTACAGTGTACACAGCCTGTGCAGACATATGTGATTAAAGTGTAGTTACATCTTGTGACTCACAGGTGACGTTTCTCTGACAAGTCGTTGACTTTCCCTTTTGTTCTGCATCCGTCCAGACCGCCATGATGACGTCTCCCAACCACTTGTCCCTGTAGATTTAGACACAAATATCTTAGAATCCTGACTTTTCCAGCACCTGCCCCCCCCCTGGCTATATGGGGTCCATTTAGGCAGGCAGGGTTTAGATAGGCTATATGGGGCCCCAGATAGGCAAGGTTTAGGTAGGCAATAGAGTCCCCATATAGTCCAGCAGGGTTTAGGTAGCTATAGGGAGCCATACAGGTAGACAGGGTTTAGGTGGGCTATAGGGGCCATATAGGTAGGCAGGGTTTAGGTAGCTAAAGGAGCCCCATATAGGTAGACAGGCAGGCTTCAGGAGGGCAATATGGCTATTCAGGCAGGCAGACTTAGAGAGCTATATAGGCAAGCTTTAGGGGGCTATATAGGCAGGCTTTAAGGGGGACTATGTAGGCAGGCTGGGGGGCTGTGTAGGCAGGCTGGGGGGCTATGCAGGCAGGCTGGGGTATATAGGCAGGCTGGGGGGCTATGTAGGCAGGCTGGGGGTATATAGGCAGGCTGGGGGGCTATGCAGGGAGGCTGGGGGTATATAGACAGACAGGGGGCTATTTAGGCAGGCTATAGGGCAGGTAAAATAATAAATAACTTACTTACCTCTGTCTGCGCTCCCCCAATGCGCCGCGCTCCAGCCTCTGTGCAGTGCGGGCGGCGAGGTGGTGTGACGTCACCACGCCTCCCACATGATCACAGAGAGGTGGCAGCGGAAGGAGCAGAGCAGAGCAGTTCAGAGGCAATATGCGCCATCAGTGAACTAGTATGTTCGTTGCCGGCAGGCCCAGGAGTGGCATTACCGGGGTAGCAGACGCGGTAGCAGCTGCGCTGGGCCCCCTAAGAGCCCGGGCCCTGGGGCAGCTGCTGTGTCTGCTACCCCAGTAATTACGCCCCTGAGCCTCATTAAAAAGATTTTTAAACTGCTTTTTAATAAAATATGAACTTGTGCTCATCTCTCCTGCTCCAGTTGTTCTTGAACCCCCGGAAACCTAAGGCGACATGTCCCATTAGGGCTGTGTAATTTTTTTTTGGTGTATTTTGCGCCAAAAAACTGTTGATGCCATCTTCGCTATTTAAATGAAATGTAGTACACCAAAACTAGGCACATTATACGCCAGGCACGAAACATTTTAATGCGCCTAAAGTAGGCACATCAAATATGCTAGCAAGATATGCTATGCGCCTAAATTATGCTATGCGCCTCGATTAGACCTCTAGGCCAGCAATTGACTGATGGTAATGTGAGCAATAACCGGGTCATCACTGCTGGTAGGGAACACTAGAACCGTATTCAGAGATTTAGGTACCAGTTAATTTTTTTTAAAGCAGTTCAAAGCAGTAGAAAGTTTCTCAGAATCTCAAAAAAATCCTTTTAAAATACAGTGAAATCCCAACGCTTTTTTTTTTTGTTAAATAGCAAAGCTCAACGAAAGCTATATAAAGTGTGCATTAACAAAATCATACTGACCCACAGAATAATGTAAACATGTCATTTATAGCTCACAGTAAACTCCTTAAAAACAAACCACTTTAAAAAAAAATTGCACATGTACAGTACATTTATGCAAACTAGTTATCTCAATGAGGCATCAGCTAGAACACAGCTAAGCTTTTACTGGTTGATAGCTAATTTGCATGTTTTATGTTCTATAGAGTTTTGGCATTGACAGCAAGTCTACTAAGGAGAGCCAGTACAATGGACAATGATTGAGCCAATTACTGTACTCAACTGTCACTGTTCACATGCATAGTATATGACTGCAAAGGCCAGTGATTGGCTTATTGTCACGTGAGCAATGAATGAAATCACTGTGACAGGACGTGCTGGGGACACTGGACCTCCAGTGGTGTTGAAAAAAGGTGGAAAAGGTAAGTTAATTGGTTAATTTTAACTATTTGTCTGTGTTAAAAACTTTGTACTTTGCATCAGGAAAATGGAAATCAGACATCTATAAAGAAAATTAAAAAATGAACACAGAATGCTATACTTAATTACGTTTAAAAATAGTGTTCGCTTTAATTTGTGCTTTATTTAGGATATCTAAAGCAATACATTTGATACTGTATCATGTCTTTGAAAATTACCAGTATGTTTATTATTTATCCTTACAGGGCAATAATACATAAATTGTTGGCATTGAGGAATTTTCATTTATAATTAAAGAAGTTGAATAAAACATACCATATATACTCGAGTATAAGCCGACCTGAATATAAGCCGAGGCACGTAATTTTACCACAAAAAATGGGAGAACTTATTGATTCGAGTATAAGCCTAGGGTGGAAAATGCAGCGGTTACTGGTAAATTTCAAAAACAAAAATGGATAGCAATAAAATTGTATAGGCAGTTTAATGTCCCCCATAGGCAGGTATAGGCAGTTTAATATTCCCCATAGGCAGGTATATGCAGTTTAATGTCCCCCATTGGCAGGTATAGGCAGGCATAGGATACTCCAGAAGGTCGCATACAGCTGAAGAGATTGCCGATGGCGTTCGGGCCATGGCAGCGCCTATATGCCAATTAGTGACTCGAGAGTCAGCTGTGTGCCCTTCCAGAGGAGTTGCATACAGCTGAAGAGATCTCCGGCAGCACCCGAGCCATGGCAGTGCCCGGACGCCGATGGGTGACTCGAGTGTAAGCCGAGGAAGGCTTTTTCAGCACATTTTTTGTGCTAAAAAACTCACCTTATATGGTAATCAAAATACTTTAATTTAAAGAAAAAGTCTAGCATCTGTATTTTCACCTCAACCACACAACCAGTTTTTAACGTGTATAAGAAAAAAGCTATGGATGTGGAGTCTATACAGAGGTAGGCACAGAGAGGGACATGCTGGAAAAGTGAGAGGTCTAAGTTGTTAGTGCAGTAAACTGCAGGAATGAGTTGTGGCTGGGAGATGTCGTCAGGTGGTCTGGACTGGATAGAGAAGAAAAGGAAAAGTAAACAATGCTAGTCAGATAAAACATCACCTGTGAGTCCAAAGGGCATAAAAAGTTATTTCAAAGGTCTCTCCAGGGTGTTTAAATGCAGTCTTCCACTCATTCCCTTCCTGATCTGGATCAGATTGTAGGCCCCATGGAGATCGATCCTAGAGAACCAGCCGGCGCCCACAATCTGATTGAACAGATCAGGGATCAAGGGAAGAGGGTACTGGTTTTTGATCGTACGCGCATATTAGCGTGAGCTCCCAAAAGACATGATGTACTGCGACGCGTACTGTACACGCCGCAGTACATCGTGTGAACATACCCCAAGAGTTGCCAGTTAGGCAATGTTCACACGGCTTATTCAAGCCGTAATTGCGGGACGGATCTCGCCCGCAGTTACGGCTTGAATAAGGGGCGGGACGGGGTCGGGGGCGCGGCGGGGGAGCTGCTTGCCGGCCCCATAGACAATGCATTATTTACGGCACGTATGCACCGTAAATAATGTGCATGTCACTATCTCCCCCCGCGGCGGATTCGCCGAGCGGGGAGGAGCGACGGAATCTACAGTTCTCTATGAGAACTGTGGATTACCGTAATGACAGGGACGGATTGGAGCCGTACTTCAGCGCAAATCCGGCGCGCAGTACGGCTCCAATCCGCGCCCAAATAAGCCGTGTGAACAAGTTAAGAGTCAGTCAGAGTGACAGTTGGGACTGTTAGGGCGAGCTGCCGCAATATGTCATGTGTTTTGGAACCACGTGTTGATCAGCGTGTAATTCCAAAGCACGGGGGGGGCGGCCAGGTAATTGGTGCTAACAATTGACATGTCAATTCTACCCCCGTGCGTCAATTCTACCCCTGTATGCGCGGAGAGGCGACGCATAATTCATAGCTCTCTATGAGAGCTATGAATTACCGTAATTGCCAAATAGTCTCCAAAAAAATGGGAATTTAGCAAGAGAACAAAGAGTGACTGGTTTTTAATCATTATATTTACTATTTTGCCATAGGCAAACTTAAACTCTATCAGTTGTCAATCTATAAAGCACTAAAACGTAACTTTTATTATGTATAACACTAAACCTCTATACACACTATTTAAAAATCTGATTCCTAATCTCTCAATTTCTCTCTTTCTAATTGTGAAGGAATAACTCCTTTTTATTTCAAGTTGGTGGAACACCACCTATTAACAGGGGAACCTTATTTTATACCAGTGATTTACTATCTTAAAAGGGAAAACCTTATATGTTTTATGTCCATAGTTTAGGGATGACTGCCCAAGTGGGATGTTTTGGATCCCTTATTGAAGTTGGGTAAATCACTGTATATATAAGGTTCCCCTGTTAATAGGTGGTTTTCCCACCAGACTTGATAATAGAAAAGGGTTACCCCTTCACAATTAGAAAGGGGAGAAATTGAGAGGTTAGAAATAAGGTTTTTAAATAGTGTGTATAGAGGTTAAGTGTTATACGTAATAAAAGTTACGTTTTAGTGCTTTATAGATTGAGAACTGATAGAGTTTAAGTTTGCCTATGGCAAAATAGTAAATATAGTGATTACCATAATTGCGGCACACATTTTGTCTTGTATAAAGCGCAATACGCAGCTAAATTAGCCGTGTGAACATACCCTAACTATCGACACCCGACAACGCAGTCACAGGGTGCTAATGACTGCCATGGCAGCCAAAGCCAGACAATAGCCTCCGGGCTTGCCATGTACAGAAACCCATTAGGCCTTGCTAAAAACAGGGTTTAATAGGCTGCATGTCTAAGGAATAATATATTGTTTTATAAAGGTAATCATAGAGTATTTAAATAACTAAAAATACAAAACCTGTTTCCTCGAAAAAAAAATATCTTTATTTATTAAAAACAATAACAATATACAGTATTAAGTACACACAATAGGTAATGCTGTATCTGTTAGACTCCATTCTATGAAATGATATGTTATTTAATTCGTATATTAAATGCTGCAAAAAATAAACCAATAAGTAAAAAATGCTCACATAAAAAAACAGGATGAACAGTGATCAAAAACTTTTTTGTGGCCAATGATGATACCAAAGAAAACGTCACTTGATCCTGCAAATAAAAAGCCCTCACACAGTTCTACTGACAAAAAAAATAAGTTATGACTCAACAATATCGCAACCTTAAAGATTTCATTTATTTATTTAAAAGGATTTTCTCACTACAAATGATTAGCTTTAAAAGGTCAGAAAAAGTAAATGAATACATTGCTCTTTTGATATTGCCCTGGTCAGGAGATGAGAGATTTTTTTCTAATCAAGTGTGTCTAGGTTACAGTCCACATCTCCCTTCCTGGTTAGACATAGAGCATGGAGTGACATCACCATAGTCAGACGGAGCAGAATCTTTATCTCTAATAAGATTATTTTGTTTACCTTTGACAAGCACTTGTTTTCACTCCAGGGAGCTCTGTATCTTTGTTTACTACAGAGTAAATCTCCTGAACTTATGTTACTGTGACACTCAGCTAGTTATAGAGGAGCTACATATGTTAACAGCATGGTGAGAAAACTTGTTTAAAAGAGGTTTTCCAGTGGAAAAAAATTGGCTTGCAATGGGGAAAGTATGGGAAAAATGTGTTACTCACCTTGTGGTCCCCTGCCACTGCCCCTCTTGAGCTCCCAGCAATCTGCTCCTCTTCATTTCCAAATTCTCGTTTTTACACACAATAGAGGCTTACGCTTCATTGTAAGCGAATGGAGCACAAGCCTCTCCTCTATATTAGGACTAAAATCTGGAAGTGAGAGGAGCAGATCCCAGGGAGCACTGGAGCAGCAAGTATAACTTTTTTTCTTTTTTACCACAGCCTGGTTCTATTTCACATGAATTAGGAATAATTTTATACTACACCAGAGACATTTGATATGCTAAGTAGGGAACCTGTTATGGTCCACAGCCATAAAGAGCCGTTGTTTGAAGGGACAGGAGCCCCCGCTGAAGTTTTGCAACAGAGTCTACAAGTCTTTAACTATGCCCCTAGTTGCCCCTATAGAGTTTAATGGCATATCCTAACGATATGCCACCAAACTCTATGCTGGGAATAATAATAATAACCTTTATTTATATAGCGCCAACATATTCCGCAGCACTTTACAATTTGGAGGGTGTAGGTGCAGACAAAAAGACATAAATTGCACAATTTAAAAGTACTTACAGATGAGAACAAGGTATGAGGGCCCTGCTCACAAGAGCTTACAATCTATTAGGGTGTAGGGCGAGACAAAGGGTAAGAAGTGCTAGATTTACAATGGTCCAGCTATGTGACATAAACATGGGGTTGTTTTATGTAGAATTCGGATGGACCTGCCACCCTGACAGTACATCTATATACAGATAAGTGCTGAAAATAAGTGCGCAGGAGGGGGGGTGGGTTAGCCATTAGGGATTTGGAGGCCAAACTGAGAAAATGTTTTCTCAGGGGCCCCCTTAAAGCTAAAGAGGTTCTGAGTGTGCCTGATGCCCCGAGGTAGATGTTCCAGAGAAAATGGTGCTGCACGTGTGAAGTCTTGGGGACGGGCCAAAGGGAGGGTTCGGATGACTGAGGAATGTAATATGATATCATCAGCAGAGTGGAGAGAGCGAGTAGGATAGTAGACAGAGATGAGCGAGGAAATGTAGGGGGTGCAGCGCTGTGGAGAGCTTTATGGGTGAGAGTGATGAGTACCCCTTTAATCACCTTACAAGTTTTATTATTGCTTTTTTTATCACATATCATTATGCTATAGCATTTTAGCTTCTAACAATAATATGAAACTGTTGTATTTCATAGTCTAATCAAAAATTTTGATTGAGGTTTAAAGTGGCCCACCAGTGAGATTACAGCACTGCAATTATAAAAAAAAAGCACAATGCCATAAAACAATCTACAGTTTACCACCATGGAACATTGAAGGAAGAAGTAATCTAAGTAAGTGATTGTTATTTAATATAAAAAAACCCTATTCTTGTTATATTAGGGAAAAGGGGGATATTCTAGGGTCTGCTTTCACAAGTAAAAGAGAAGCTCAAAAACAAAAACCACCAATTTTCTCGTAGGGAAAAAACTTATTTTTGATTGTTAAAACAACCTAAAAAGATTTGTATTTTGGTCCCTTTTTTGGGTAAAGTTGTATAATTGGGGTTGTTTGAAAGTGTTTAATGAATAAAAATTTTATTTTTTGGTATGTTCACACGGCTTAAAAAGCGAGACGTAAATTCGCCCCGCAATTCGCCCCTGTGGGCGGGGGGGGGGAAATGAGCGGGGGGCCGGCTACTTTGCCGGCCCCCGACAAAAACGCTAGCGGCGCGTATACCCGGTAGAAAGTGACTGTCAATTATCTCCCCCCCAGCGGTTCGCCGGGGGGGGGGGAGTAACATGTTTTTCAGGAAGTGAATTTAACGTAATGAAAGGGGGTTTTCGGCCCTAATTGGCGCACTCGGGGTAATTTCGGACCAAAATAGGCCCATTTTAAGCCTTTGAACAGACCTTAGGGTCATGTTTTCCCAAAAAGTAACGTTTTATTCCAAACATATACTGAAGGTGTTACTAACAAATATATGACATTTTTTAAAGGAATGTCAAACATAT
>JAODAL010048074.1:0-29328 GCA_025379985.1 Phyllomedusa bahiana | reverse complement strand
CATCCCCCCCGGGGATCATGGGGCCCACAGATGTAGTCGGCCACTTTCCCAGCCCCTGCCCAGCCAATTTTTCAGCATCTGTTCCGGACATAAAAGCAGTGGAATGACTTATTCATCCCGTAGTCCGGCGATGACAAATAACTCGCCTCCCTCAAATTGCCTAAAACAAACGGCGGGTGCACCATGACTGCCACTGGTGACATCAAATTTAAAACACAGGGAGTACTTCTGTCTGCCTGGATAACAAAAAAATCGTTAATGGCCTTTCTCTGTTCAACAGTCGGTCCAACATGTGCAGGCTGGAATTCCGGGGGTTGGAAACTCCATATCAGGTTGTGGTTGGGGGGGGCCCTTTCTCCGCTGAAACCCCGAGGGGGTTTTCCCGGGCTTGTAAGAAGGGGATAAGTGCATGGCACATTTCCTGCCATTTTCAAATTTCTGAAGATCGGTGGAAAACTTCAGGAACCTTTTCAAAAACCAGATTGAACACGGCCCATGCAGGGTGCATGGACCATCTCTCCTGGGTGCTGCCCGACCCATGTTTCTCCCATTTTTTCCTCCCCATGGTTCCGATTTGCAGTTGGCGGGGGAAAAAGGGCCACACATGATTTTTTGCTGCATGACGCGGAGCAGTTCCTCCCCCCGTGGACTTCGTTCGCCGAGGCAAGCCAGGTTAGAATTGCCCCGGACCCCCCCCCCCCCCCCCCCCCTTTTCCCCCCCCTACACATTTGGGGGATGATGGAGCAGTACTTGTGGAGGGTAGTGGTGGTGGTGGGGGGTTTGGGGGGAGGAGGCGGCATGGGCAGGTGCACAGTTTACAACGTGGGGGGAAAACGGGGGTCCCCTGCCAAGTTGTTGGTGTGCCCCGGGCAGGAAGCACATTTTACCCAGAGGGCCCCCCAAAGGACATGTACTGGCCCTGACCGTAGTTACAAACCCCAGACGTCCCGCCCGTGCACCTTGGAACAAACCGATAAGCTCAAGGACGACCCACCTTCTTTTCTACATATTTAGAAGGCTGGTACCGCCTTTTTGGAAAAGAAATTACGGTTGGAAATCTCCATTCGGCTCCGCACAAGCCATTAGTTCTCTGAACGGTGCAGATCCACCATTTGGAAAGGGAGGGACTGCAGTACCCAAAAACTTTTGGGCAGGAGTACGGTTTTAGCTGCTGCACCTTAGGATGGTTTGGACCATACTTTTGTCTTTTGCAATCCCTCGTGAACGAAATGTGGCCCCATAGTAGGGGAGCAGGGGGCATCTGGACCCGGGGGATGATGTCAAAGAAACAGCTCCCTTCTGCAGAGGGGTGGAGGCTTTACTGGCTGCAAAGGCATGCGTGCCACTGAGCGTGCTGCTGTGCTGTTTGCTTTTTTGGCGGCGGGGACCACCACATCTGACCACGTTTCCCCAGGCCCCGGGGTGGGACGCGCATGTGTTGACGCGGGGGCCGTGGTGCCAACGTTAGCTCCCGGGCCCCAGCTTCATTTTTTTCTCCTTACAGATTCTACATATACCCATATTCGGCTCCTCCGGTGCCCTTGAAAAAAACCCTGCCAACCCCCGGGTTATCGGTTTTTAAACCGCCAACGTTTCCGCACTGAGTGACTATTTGGGCCCCCCTGCCTCGCTGACCCCCGTGCCGCTACTTTTTTGGGCCTGCAACGGGTTTTTTTTTACCCTGTCCCTTTTGGCTCCAAAACCTCACACTGCTGCTACCCCTGCTGACTCACGGCCCACAAGGACCCACTTGCTGGCTGGGGCCGCTCCCCTTGACGCGCAACCCTGACGCCCCCCTTTTTCCCGGGACATGATGAAGCCCTTCCTCCCCCGGGCCCCAAAGGGTGTGGTCGGCAAACATCTTCAAAAATTTGGGTGTTTCATCGTCACTGCTGTCCCCCATCCCCGGTTTTGGGTATGCCGGGCTGACCTCTCCCAACATGACCCCCCCATGCCACTCTCCACATCTATATTTTTGGCCGCCTACTGAAAAACGCAGGGGATATTGGCCCCATTTTTTTCGCTGCCAAGTAGCTGCTGATTTGCCCTCCTCAAATTTTTTTATCCTCGCTATTTGTGGCCTGACCCCAATTCCACATAGTAAATCTTGGCCGAGGGCCCGGGAGGGACAGAGGGGGGTTTTGGGGACGGGTGGGGTCCGCTAAACCCGCCCCGGGGGCCATGCCAACAAGGGGTTTGTCTGACGTTCCCACCATCTCTTGGCGGGGGTTGTCAGAGGGTCATCTGGGGGGAAGAGGATGACCTAGCCCCAACCCAATCAAAAACCCCTTTGGGGTTCCCTGAAAAACCACAGGGCCGCTAGATACAGCAGCAGTTGGGGCCCGCCGAGTCCCCCCTCTGGGGGACGCCCCCCTTGCTGTGCTGCAACCGGGGCCTTTTCCGGGGAATGTTTTTTGCCCATTTCCCAAACTCGCAGGTGCAGACCCCCCCCCCCCTTCGACTTCTTTTGCGAAAAAACTGTTTTTTTTGAAAATGAAACAGACACGTTTGATGATGATATCTGTAAAAGAAAAAATTTTTCACCGTTTTTGACTCCAAAAAAAACCCCTAAAAAAGCTTGGGGAAACCCCTTTGGAAAATAAATTGCGCTCCACAAATGGCCAGAAAAAAAATTTCTTGTATGGCGTTTAAAAACCTGTTGTTTTAATAAAAAAGTAAAAGCACAAAAAAAGGCTTAAATTTAACCCTTTGGGCATGAAAAGGCTCAGGAAAAAGTTATATTTTGGCGTTGAAAAAGACGGTTTTTTTTTGGGCAGCAACAGCAAAACAACGCTAATTAAAACCCCCGGAAAGTAAATTTTGGGCCCAAAAAATTGGGGGCCGCCAAACCCAGTAGGGTTTTTGGGACGTGTTACAAATTTCGTTTTTTTCTACGCCACACCCAAAAAGAGTTTAAAATTGTAATTAACCTTTGCTTTTTAAAAAGGCTACAGAAAAAAAGTATATATTTTGGGGTTGAAAAAAAAACGGTTTCTTTTTTCACACAACCCGCAAAACAACCTTAATTAACCCCTGGGTGTAAATTGCGCCAAAGAATTGAAACCCCCACAAACTAGTTAGCTTTTGTTGTGTGTTAAAAATTGGGGTGTTTTCTACGCCCCCACAACAAAAAAACATTTTAATTAAACCTTTTCCTTTTGAAATTGGCTACAGGGAAAAATTTTTATATTTTGGTTGGAAAAAAAAACGGTTTTTTTTTTGTCAGCCACCAGCCAAAAAAAACACTTAATTAAACCCCTGGGTTAAATTGGCCAAAAAATTTGGGGCCCACAAACTAGTCTTTGTAGCGTGTTACAAATTTCGTGTTTTCTACGCCCCCCAACCCGAGATACCCGTTTTAATTAACCTTTGCTTTTGATTTAGCAAAAAGGGAAAAATTTTTATATTTTGGCGTTGGGAAAAAAAACGGGTTTTTTGGGGTCAGCACACCAGCCAAAAAAAACCCCTTAAAATTTAAACCCCGGATGTAAATTTCGCAATAGAAATTTAGCAGCCAAAAATGGGAAATGGGATTTGTATTTTAAAACGCTGTTTCTTTAAATGAAAAACAGGAACTGGGTTAAAATCCCCTTGGGAAAATTTAATGATATGCAGGGTGCCGTGGACGCAACTGATTTTTAAAATTTCCCAAAACCCCCAAAAAAAATTTGAAAAAGAACATTAAGGGAACAGTCTTGAGACAAAATTGAGGGAAAACCCCCCAGAAATCGCAAAATAAAAATCAAATTTTTAAATAAAAAGCTATCCCCCGGGGGCAGCACCTTCCCGATGGGGCACAGTGAGAGGAAATGTGAGCTCCCCGGGGCGCGCCCCGGGCTTTTATAGTGCGGTGAAAGGGCAAAAGGGGGCCCGCCGGGCTCTGGTTGGCTTCACCTCTCACTGTCATGAGGCTATGCCCTTCTTCCTCCCAGAGTGCTTTGCCCCATGTAGCGCCATGTGCTCGCAGCCATTTTATCAATCAAAAGCACACGTCATTCACCCGAAGTACCCCAAACTTCGACTTCGTTCCGAACCAAAGTTTTCCTGAAATTCTAAACGAATTCCACTTCGTTAGAATCGATTCGCCCATCTCTAATGGGAACATACGCTTTTGCGTTGATTACAGGAAATTAAACGGCATCACACAAAGATGCCTACCCACTTCCACGTATCGAGGAATCTATCGCTGCTCTGGGCACCGCTGCCTACTTCTCGACACTAGACCTCACAAGTGGATACTGGCAAGTACCAATGGCCCCTGAGGACAGAGAGAAGACAGCATTTACAACACCGATGGGACTCTACGAGTTCACAAGCATGCCATTCGGGTTGTGTAACGCCCCTGCTACCTTCCAGCGCTTGATGGAACGATGCCTCGGTCATGTTAATTTCCAAAGTGTCCTGCTCTATCTGGACGATGTGATTGTCTATTCCCGTACCTACGAAGACCACATCAAGCATTTGGCCGAAGTGTTCCAGGTCCTGATAGACCATGGCCTCAAGATCAAACCATCTAAGTGCCACCTACTCAAGCCACGAGTAAACTACTTGGGACATGTCGTGAGTGCTGAAGGAATACAGCCTGACCCCGAGAAAGTCTCAGCTGTGGAAAATTGGGACACTCCTAAAACAGTTAAGGAAGTAAGAAGTTTTCTTGGATTTGCCGGCTATTACCGCCGATTCATACCACACTTTGCACAAGTAGCGGAACCACTTACCGAACTACTTCGTGGTTGTCCCCGAGAGCACTATGACCGAAGACTTTTTGTTGAGTGGTCTGACCGTCAAGAAACAGCGTTCCAAACCCTAAAAACCTTGCTGACATCGCCTCCAATCTTGGCCTACCCTGATTATAACCATCCATTTCTTCTATACACGGATGCAAGTTTCTTAGGCCTAGGAGCAGTCCTGTCGCAAGTTCAAGACAACCGAGAAAGGGTTATTGCCTACGCCAGCCGAAGCCTGAGGGGAGCGGAAAAGAATGACCACAACTATAGCTCGTTCAAGCTAGAACTACTAGCACTCGTGTGGGCCGTCACCGAGAAGTTTAGAGATTACCTCACGGCTACACCGTTCACCGTATACACGGACAACAACCCGCTAGCACACCTCAATACCGCACGGCTTGGTGCCTTAGAGCAACGTTGGGCATCCAGACTGGCCAGCTTTAACTTCGAGATCAAATACCGAAGTGGCAAGACAAACGTGAACGCTGACACGTTATCCCGCCTACCTAAAGGTGAGGAGCCACCAGAGGAAGACGACTGGGAAGACGTGGAAATGCCTCCCTTTTATCAGAGATTCGCTACGCAGAACAATATCACTGCGCCTAAACCTGATAGAGAGCCTCAATTCAAGTCAGATCCCTATCAAGACTTATCCCGATGGCAAACTATCCAAGATGAGTCCAGAGTTCTTGGAGAAATCTACGACTACCTCTCTACTGGTAGAATCCCGCTGAGGATCAGGAAACCATACCCTGACGTGGAACTACGACGTCTCTGGAGACAAAGGAAAAGACTCTTTCTTAACAAAGGCCTAATCGTGAGAAACTCTCTGGATCCAGTTTCAGGCGAGAGACGCCACCAGATCATTATCCCAAGACGTGATGCTAAGATAGTACTCGACGCCTATCATGACCAGTCCGGCCATTTCGGTGTCTACAAGACCGAAGCAACCATCCGCCAGAGATTCTATTGGATCGGCATGAGAACCGACATTGAGAACTGGTGTAATGAGTGCCCCGCCTGCAACATATCCAAAGCCGGGAGAAAGGAAGCAAGAGCACCTTTACACCCCATTACGTCTCGAAGGCCAAACCAACTTGTTGCCCTAGACCATGTGAAATTGGCTCCAACAAGATCTGGATATACATACGCCCTAACGATGGTCGACCACTACTCCAAGTGGGTAGTTGTTGTTCCTGTCAGAGACTTAACTGCTCGTACTACAGCCATCATCTTCTACAGGGAGTACGTGAAGCACTATGGCTGCCCAGAGTCCGTATTAACAGACCGGGGTCCAGCATTTGAATCCCAGCTCTTCCAAGAACTTTGTTCCTACCATGAATGTAAAAAGCTTCGCACTACAGCATACCACCCTCAAGGGAACGGCCTATGCGAGAAAATCAACCAAGTGTTTATCAACATGTTGAGAACAGCTTCTATCTCTAAGAAGATAGAATGGCCACAGTTGCTAGACGAGATGGTTGAGATCTACAATAACACCACTCACTGTTCCACTGGCTATTCACCATTCTACTTGATGTTCGGACGTCAAGGTCAACTCCCACAAGACCGTGCTTTAGGGGTACAAGTTCCCGACTCCATAAACCCTCTGCCTAATACAGATTGGGTACAAGAACACCAAAGGAGGATCCAAGATGCCCGAGAAATTGTTGACAGAAGGATGGAAGAAGCTCGCAGAAGACAAGAAGGCTCATACAACCAAAGAGCGAATGCCACTCCACTAGAAGTGGGAGACAAGGTTTGGCTCAAGAAATATCACCGCTCAGACAAGTTGGACTGTCTATGGGAACCTGAACCGTACACAGTGACTTCCATACCTTACCCTGAATCTGATGTGTATGAAGTCAAGAAGCCTGGTATGGCACCTCAGACTGTACACCGTAACAGGTTAAAGTTATGTACCAGAGAAGATACCCAAGCTTTCATAGCACCTTCTCACCCACCTGTTCAAGTATACCAGCCAGTACCAGTGTCTCCGCCAAGAGAACCCTCCTTTGAGGACACCTTGAGAGTTACACCGTTTCTCATACCAGCAGGCTACCAAGTAGTACATATGCCTGTGCCAGTTGCACCCTCTAATGCTGCTCTCACTTACCTGCCGCCTCCAGCGGAAGTTCCTCAATCTGTTCCAGTTCAAGCAGCTGGTGAAGAGAGCATCACCCTCAGAAGATCTGAGCGCTCAACCAAAGGAACACCACCGGTACGCTACAGAGAGTGAAATGCTGTACTGTATGCATATATATATTACCTGCTTGTACATATGTTTGCCATATATATTTATTGCTGTATATTTGTATTGCCTTAGTTAGTTAGTTAGATAACTATTCCATGTAACGTTTAAGCCTCACACCTGGTCTCAGACCAAGCACCTTAGTCACTATACCCAGCCTATGGACTGAGAGGACATTGCCTTTTATTTCTCTAGTGCCTGCCACAGAGCTTGTGATGGACGATGGTTCTAATTGCCCACGAGAAACTCTCTTGCTACCAAGGCACTACCAGTTATCAAAGTGTTTTTAACATGGTTATTTGCACTATATTGTTTTAACCCAGTGTTGTGTTTTTTATGTCTATTAGCACTAAGTCATGTTGTTTAGACAGTCGCCGAGGACGGCTTCTTTCTCAGAGGGGAAGATTGTAGTGACCCAGCACTGAAGATTTCTTTGTTCCATATTTTGCTGTATTCTGTCACAATGTTTCAGTGCAGAAAATAAATCATAATATTGCAGTCTAAAGTATTCTCTAGGTCGCCCTCTGCTGTTTGGTTCCTTGTTATAACATTTGCCTATGTATAACATGTATATCTGCTGATTGGCTGCATAACCTGTCGTTCAAAATGATGCAATAGCTCTCTGACATGTGACCCCTCTGCTACCATGCCAACACCAACGGCTGGCCAGAGGCAGTTAGGCAGTGAGGCAGTTAGGCAGTTAGGCAGTTAGTTAGTTAGTCTCTGCTCCTCCATCGGGAGGTGTGCGAGGTCTCCGGCAAGTCAAGGTGTGTGTTGCTCCCTGGCTCACCTCAGCCATTCTGCTAGGCCCCTAGCCTACCTCAAACCTGTCCTTAATTCTCCTACCACCTAAGGGACTCACACAGGATCTCCAGTGCTACTCAGGAGGGTGCAAGTCCAGTCAGAAAACCTTCTGTCCGACCGTCTGGGAATAGAGGGTCTCCCACCAGCGGTCATAGTCTTCTCCTGGCTTTCAAGTCAGAGATCCACGCACTTCTCATGCGTCAACGCATGCGGAAGTAGCTTCAGTCTGTCTCAAATCCGAGTATTCAAGAATCAGAGGTCCTTCAAACCAGGTCTTTTTCTCAAAGCCTGTGCCCTTGGTGTAAGAATCCACTCTTCAGGAATAAGGTCTGTAATCAGTTATCTTTCTAAAGTAATACTACTCCAGCATCTCAAGTTACCAGAGTCTGACACATACTCAGAGACTGTTGTATCATTATCAAAGCTGCCGCTATTACATTATACTCAAGTCAAGTCATTGTTACTGCATCACAGTTATTGTATTCCTGGTTGCATCCAGAGACAAGGGCTCAACTAGTTATTGCTGCAAATAAATGCAACTACCGTTGTTTCCGAACCCTGGCATTGGTCGTCTAGTGATTGGTGTCTTGACTAGGGACAACGAAGAATTTTTGGGTACTCAGGTCCCTGGGGAAGTTAGCCACCATATTACCCTCGTGCCATACATCGTTACCCGTGACAACAACCATCTTAAAGGGGCCACCCCAGGGTTCCGAGTATGCCAGAAACACTGCTCTCAATTCCCTCATATTGGACAAGAGGGACTTCTCGAGGGGGAACAGGATTTCTGGGTCCATTTACCCAGAGTATGGGCTCTCCAGTCTGAGGCGTTGGTTGTCAGGGTCACTATATGACTCGGGACGAGTGAACAGAGCCATTCCTAGGCTAAACTGCACTCAGGACGGAGTGAAGAAATTTCTCTCCCCCCCCATTAGCATGTTGTGCTATGCTGCCCACATTGCATCACCATTAACCAGTGCCTGAATATATAAAAAGCTATAACACAAAGTTCTATGTATAAAAATACTATATTATAGTCATACAATTATCAATTAACACCGATACAAAAAACCAGAATCCCAAGACTAATATTACCAATAATCCTACCAAGATGAATACCACAACACCTTGACCACATATCACCACCACACAGTGACTGAATAATACCACAACACCATGATCACCACATAGTGACTGAATAATACCTCCACACCATGACCACATATCACCACCATATAGTGACTGAATCACACCTCCACACCATGACCACATATCACCACTACAAAGTGACTGAATAATACCTCCACACCATGACCATATATCACCATAACAGTGACTGAATAATACACACCATGACCACATATCACCACCACATAATGCCGAATAATACAGCCACACCATGACCACAAATCACCACCACATAGTGACTGATTAATACCACCACACTATGAATGCGTATCATCACCACATAGTGACTGAATAATACCACGACATCATGACCACATATCACCACCACATAGTGACTGAATAATACCACAACATCATGACTAGTAATGAGCGATTGTGTCAACTATCGTTATCGATTCGATAGTTGATAACAGATTATCGCTGATGATCATTAAAGTCTATGGGAGAGAAACAACACCTTCATTCTTACACACAAGCAGGGGTGGAGAAGCTGGAATTAACATCCACAACAGTAAACTGGATATGTGCTACATCTTAGGCCACACAATTAGGCAACAAGAGTCACAGAAAAAAAACTGACAGACTATTCAATATCCCTGTCTTGTACCACAGCATGACCCTTAAACCTGCATGACCCACAAATTAAAAACTGCCAGAAGGCAGTATTATTTGAACCATCATTTTACTTGAACTGGACATTGACTATCCCTGTCCTGGGCCACAGCATGAGCCCCAAACCTGCATGGCACCCAGATTAAAAAGTGCTGGAAAAAGGAGTCTTCAAACCACCATTTTAGTTGAACAGGACATTGACTATGCTTGTTCGGGACCGCAGCATGACCTTAAACCTGTGTGACCCACAGATTAAAAAGTGCTGGAAAAAGGAGTCTTTGAACCACCATTTTAGTTGAACTGGACATTGACTTTACCTTTCCTGGGCCACAGCATGATACCCAAACCTGCATGACCCCCAGATTAAAAAGTGCCTGAAAAAGGAGTCTTTGAACCACCAATTTAGTTGAACAGGACATTGACTATGCCTGTCCTGGGCCACCATAAGCCCCAAACCTGCATGACCCCCAGATTAAAAAGTGCCAGAAAAAGGAGTCTTTGAACCACCATTTTATTTGAACTGGACATTGACTATACCTGTCCTGGACCACAGCATGATCCTCAAACCTGCATGACCCACAGATTAAAAAGTGCCAGAAGAAAGTAGTCTTTGAAGCAGTATTTTAGTGAAATGGACATTGACTATCCATATACTGTAACGCAGCATGACCCAAAAACCTGCTTAGGTGCCCTTATGGACCATCAGCAGAAAATTTTGCAATAAGAAATAAACTCTCCCTTTTTGAGGCCGGACCCGTACTGACACTACCCTATCGTCTTCCTCCTCGTCCAGTGATGAAGCGCTTGCAAGCAAATTCTGCTGAAGATACCACATTGGATCCGCAATGTCGTCATCATCATCATCATCATCATCAACACAGGTGACTTCCTCGTCCTGACATTCTGCATCCTGTAACTGCGGGCTACAAGCAACAGGCACTGCAAAGCGTTGCCGACCTTCTGGGTTTTTTGCCGATTGACCAGCTTTCTTCTCCTCCTCAGATGGCATCAGCGATTGGGCGTCAAAGCAGACAAAATCATCCTCTTTGGCCTCTTGATCTTTTGAAATGCCTTTGACCCCAATCGCATTTTGTATCAAAGAGGTCTTCAGAAAATGGATTATCCACAGTGGTGGGTACACGAGTTGACATTGAGGCTGTCTTCGCTTCATGTTGGGGATGGTTTGCTGACGAGGGATGATGACGACATTTGTGGCCGTGACTGGGAGGACAAGGAGGTTAAGACTGCTGGATGCAGGTTGCTTTAAACCCACTGAAGAACAGATTGGCGATGATGTTCGTTACTGAGATTCACAGGGTCCTGACAGCGATGATAGCCTGACGGTCCTGAAACCCGACGATCGCTGGCTTGCGTTGTTGTCGCCAGCACTGGAAGGAGCACCTTCTCTCGTACCTCCTCCATGTCCTACACCCCTCTTTGCTCGCGTACCACCTGCAGTTCGCTCAATGTGCAGAAAGATAAAAATTTAAATAGATATGGAAGAGTTTTTGACAGTCTCTTATTGAAGGACGGCAAATCACAGCTATTCTTAAATCCATCTAATTTTCAACAGCCTTCTAGGATTAGAAACAGAATTGTTTCTATCAAATATCTGTGAAATGCGGTCTGGTGGAAGAACCGTGACACCAAATCAACAGTGTTCTTCCTTCCGTCCTGAGATTTACAATGCCAGTAGGACTAGCAATGATAGTTTCAACAAAACTATCGTACAAATGCCGATTAGCGCCAAACTGAGACGCACTTAATGAAATAGAAAATATTTAAAAAAAGTTATATGGATTAATATAGCGGTCTTTACACCACTGACAAGAGGCGCAATTTACTATAAAATATGTATAACACAATTTGCGTACAACTGAATTCTTTGCGCCAAACTGAGATGCACGGACTGCAATAAGAGTATTTAAATATTATATTGATTAATATGGCAGCCTTCGCAACACTGACTACAGGCATAATTTACTAGGAAATATGTATAACCCAATATGAGTACAACTGAACTTTTTGCGCCAAAATGAGACTCACGGACTACAATAAGAGTATTTAAATATTAAATGCATTAATAGGGCGGCCTTCGCACCACTGACTACAGGCATACTTTACTATAAAATATGTATAACACAATTTGCGTACAACTCAGCTCTTTGCAGCAAACAGGCGCACTCAGTGGTATAGAACTATTTACATTTTATATGCATTAATATGGCGGCCTTCACAACACTAACAATAGACGTAATTTACTATATAAATATGTATAACACAATTTGCGTACAACTGAACTCTTTGCCCCAAACTGAGACGCACAGACTGCAATAAGAGTATTTAAATACTATATGGATTAATATGGCAGCCTTCGCAACACTGACTACAGGCGTAATTTACTATCAAATATGTAGAAAACAATATGCGTACAATTGAACTCTTTGCGCCAAACTGAGATGCAGGGACTGCAATAAGAGTATTTAAAGAGAACCTGTCACATAGATTATGCCCCCTTTGCTGAGGGCAGCACAAGCTAGTGTCAGACCTGCTGTTTCCAGCGCTGTGTCCCTTATTCTGTAAGATGCTGTAGTTTTAAAGTATTTACTGCTCAAATCTGCAGTTTTCAGCCAGAAGAGTAATTCGAAGAGTCCTTCAAATAGTCAGTTTTTTTCAACCCCGGCCAATCTGATGCTATCCCCGCCCACCTCAACTGACAAACCTATTACTTTGAATAGGTAGAAGCATGTGAATAACTGTCAGGTGGGCAGGGCTAGCCTTTGGTGGGTGGGGCGAACACCTACTCATGAATAAGATTTGAGGGCTAAATGCTCTAAAACTGCTGCATCTTACAGAATAAGGGGCACAGCACTGGGAACAGCAGGTCTGACACTAGCTTGTGCTGCCCTCAGCAAGGGGGGCATAACCTATGTGACAGGTTCCCTTTAAATATTATATGGATTAATATGGCGGCCTTCACACCACTGACTACAGGCGTAATTTACTATAAAATATGTAGAACACAATATGCGTACAACTGAGCTCTTTGCGCCAAACAGACGTGTGGACTTCAGTAAAAGTTATAGGGATAAGTTAAGCCGGTGTTTGGGAACACTGACACGCAGTGATTGCAATAGAACTGAAAACACAGGTACAATTTCAACTGCTATCACAGGTCTGCAGGCCAGAAAAGTGGTAGAAAACAATGCTTTTTCAATTGAAGATCAAAGAACACACTGAGCTGCAAAATATCAAAAGCCTCTCCTGCTGCCCCCCCCCTCGCAGACGCCCCCCCCCCCAGCTGCACCCCCAGAGTTTCCCTTAAAAAATTTTTAATAAAAAAGAAGTAAAAAATTTCTAATCTAACTCTATTCTAAGCTGAGGGGATGGTTTATGTTTTAGAAGGGGACTATCAGAGTGTTGAACAGCTATTGGTTTAAATGCAGAAAAAACACGCCCCTCCTGTGAAGTGTGGGACAGGTTGGCTCAAACGGAAATGCAGGTGTATGATAAAACGAGGTCAGTGATTTTGCGCCAATGGATCCATACACACCCCACGCGACGTCAGACACCCAGATCACCGCTCTTTTGCTTGAGTGATTGGTGGCCCCAAAATTACAGGAAACACTGAAAAAAGGGTGTTTAAACCAAATGAGTTTATCTATAAGTTTTCAGGGAAACTATCGGTCTCGGGAAATTCCGATAAAAGTAAAAAAATTTCGATTTCAACTTTGTCGTTATAAGCTCTCCCTAATCTGAACTATATCACAAAATTTGTGACAGAAAAATACAACTCATGACCCCATTCACCACCCCGTGACTGAATAAATACCCCAAAAATTTTTAACCACATTTTCAAAACCCCATGTGATGAAAACACCCCCCATCAGACCAATATCATAACATTTGTTAATAATATGCGCCCGAAGTTTGGGGTTGCAAATACGGTAAAATATAGCAACTCTTTTAGTGCTTGTTTTCAGCATATTCCCTGACATGTATGAGGCCAGGGGGAAAAAAGTGGATGTCACTTTTTCCAGGCTTTGTGCCGAGAAAAATGAAAGTCAATGAGGCGCTGTGTGAAGTACTAGCTGACTAGCACGTGCCCCACAAGAGGTGTTAGCAGCGTGCACAGGTATGCGCCCCTTACGCTAGGTGAAAAAAACCCCCTTTTAAACTGGACGAACATAAAAACATTTTGCACAATATATTCATAATAAACACACTACATTATAACATTGCAAATTGGGTAACACATTGTTAGGATGTGGTAGTGGATCCCCGGACCACCCAAGCGAGATGTGAGCCACGCCGGGGAACGGAATTAAGTAGGTCGGTTTTCACAGAGCCCGCCGCCAAAGCCGGGATGAATTGCTGCCGGCTGATTAATACCAGGTTGCTACCACTGACGTGGACTTGGCTTGCGGTTTCAGGTGGCAGCCGAGGTGTTGCGTGGTACAAAATCGTGAATGAAGCAGGCTCGTTTAGTCGGAGGACAGGCAGCAAGGTCAGGACAGGCGGGCAATGGTTCCGTGGTCAAGGGACGGAGGCAGAACGGTATCGGTAAACAGTAAACCGGAACATAGGACATTTAGGAACGCCTTCCCTCTCCAAGGCTACAAGGCCACTATCGATTCGGCAAAGGTTGCTGGGGAAGATTGCAGCGGCACTAAATAGGGTTTTTTTTTTCCCGTGCCCGTGGTTGAGTAACAAATCACGGCGCACTGTACCTTTAAATCTCCCGGCAGTGCTGCGCTCGCGCACTAGAGGGCGCGGTGCACCGGCCGCAGCAGGAGCGCGCGCCAGGACGCGGACCAGGAGCGGTGGAACGGGTAAGTTGCGCCCCAGAACGTGTCGGGCGTGGTTCCGCTGCTCAGAGGAGGTGCTGCGGCGTTTGCGGGTGTGCCTGCGACCGACACGAGGGTCGCAGGGACACCCGTAACAGTACCCACCCCCACTCTAGGCCTCCCCCCTCTTTCCTGGCTCCGCATAAACTTAGACAAGTGACCCCTATCCAGGTGTTTTCCTCCGGATCCCACAGACCTTTCCTCTCGGGCCAAACCCCTTCCAGTCCTCCAAAATAAAAATCGTCTCCCCCGAACCGTTTTTAGTGGCCAAAATCTCTTCCTTTGACGGCAAAATATGGTGGGAATAAGCTACTCGGTGTTGGGGAACACGGACCGAGAGAGGCCGGTTATGGGTTGACCGGCTTCAGTAGGGAGACATGGAAGGAGGTTTGGATGCGCCATGGTCGGACAGGAGCCGGGTTGTAGGCCACTGGATTAATGCGCTCCTCAGACTTCAAAGGGACTAAAAAACGGGGACCAGCTTGTAGCGGGGATTTTAAAAAGGATATATTTGGGCAGCAGCCACACCTCATCCCATCCGGGAACAAAGGAAAGGTGGGTGTTCTTCTTCTTTTTGTCCGCTTGGGTCTTTCATACGGGCCGAGCCAGAGCAGGGACTGGCGCGTCTCCCTCCAGACGGTATAGGTCACGGGAACAGTCTGTCCACAGGCAGGGAATCGGAGGAGGCAACAGAGGGGCAGTGGAAGGGTGGGGCGGGGATGGCGACCAAAGACAAGGTGAAGGGGCATGCCCCAGCAGGAATCAGAGTACAGGGAATTATACGAAAATTCTGCCACAGGTAGTAGAATGGACTAGGTCAATCATTGTTTTGCAGTAAGTGAAGTGGAGGAGATAAAGTACCTAGGACATGATTAACACTCTTCATTTGCCCCATTGGATTGTGGGTGTTACGCAGAGGAGAAGTCCAGGTTCCACTTGCAGTAGGCGAGGCAGAGGCCTAGCCAAATCTCGAGGACGAAACTGACTCCGGTCCGAGGACTATGTGTAAGGGGAGTCCATGCGACCGAAAATGCCCTCAAGTCTTAAAAAAAAATTTTGGCGCGCGAGGCGCAGAAGGACAGGCCCGGCAGGGACAAAATGAGCCAATTTTTGGAAAAAACGCGTCAGTGACCACCAAATGATTCAGTATTCTTCAGAGGGCGGGTAAGTTAGTTATGAATGTCCATGGCGATATGGCCTCCAAGGACACGCTAAGGACACCGGGCCATGAGGTTGCAGTCAGTCACCCGTCTTTGGCACGAGGTGACTTATTCGGGCACAGGTGGTGCAGACCCCCACAAAACTCCTATTTACATCGTTAAACGAGGAACAGACCACCAGTAGAATCGGGAATCATCGCAACAAGAACTTCGAACACCAGGGGTGTCCGGCTATGCGGGAACAGTGACCCCTATTTCAGGGACCGCAACCGGAGCGCAGGGCGCAACATAGTCTTCCCCCTGGGGGTACCCCTTGGAGAGTTAGTGGATGAGCCAAAGACTCAGACGTTCCGGGAGGTACAATATGTTGTGGGGCCGCCCTCTTCCTCCCCACTAACATCGGAGGCTCGGGGAAAGAGCATCGGCCTTGAGGTTCTTTTCTGCTCCGGTCGGAAAGTGGATGATGTGTTGAAACGGGCATAAAACAGAGGGACCCATCTCTGCTTGACAGGGATTCAAGATGTGTGCTGTCTGGGAGATAGAGGACGGTTTTTTGTGGTCAGTGAAGATATTCTCGGAGGAAACGAGCACCTCCAGGAAGGTGCCGCCTATCCCTCTACGGCTAGTTTAATGGCTAAAGTTACGATCCCCGTTGGTTTAGTTCTTCTATGCTGTGTGAGAATGGTCCTGGAAAAAGAAAACCGAAGGTCGAGTTTGCCACATTGGGCCCCTTTGGGTGAGCAGTGCTCCAGCTCCTATGGAAGAGGCGCTCCACTTCAGAGAGCAGGTTCTTCTCGGTATCTGGCAGGGATATAACACCGGTGGGAGGCGAATGCGCTTCAACTTGGAAAAGGCTTCTTCGGCCGGGCCGGGTCCACAGTTTTCGGTTGTTGCATGTTTTTTTTTGTAAGGGGGCCACAATTTGGTGCTACCAACGTTGAAAAGTGCGGGATGAATTGTCGGTGAGTAATTTGCGAACCAGGAAACGTTGTATAGCCCGCAGGGCCAACAGGTCGGTCAGGCACTGTAGGCGGCAGAAGAGGTTTGGTGGGCGGTCCATCCGCAGACCCGTAACAGAGATTTTTATCCAAAGGAAAGGGAGGTGGTTCTGGTGAAAATAGGCACTTTTCCAGTTTTAGCCGTATAGATGGTTCTCGCGCCAGGCGTCTCAAGACCTGGACGCACATGTTAACTGGGTGGATCCATGATCGAGGTGTGAGAATACAGGATGTCATTCCAAGTGACCAACTACACAGAATATAGGTTGGTCTTGACAAATGTCATTGACAAATTCCTGGAAGACCGGCCGGAGCGTTGCATAAGCCGGAAGGGGCATATAACCAGATACTCAAAGTGACCATAACGACGTATTGAAGGCCGTCTGCCACTCGTCGCCTTCCGGTCCGGATGAGATTATATGCCAACACAAGTCCAATTTGGAAAAGACTTGGCCCCCCGGAGACGGGTCAACGTCGTGAGTCTCGGTGATTAAAGCCAGAGAGGTACCGGTTCTTGATGGTGATTTATATTAGACCACGGTAGTCATTGCACGCGTCTCAGGGATCCATCTTTCTTCTCCACAAAGAAAAATCCAGGCACCCAGCCGGAGAAGTAGATTTGCGGATTGAAACCCTTTTTCATTGATTTTCTTCTACATAGGAGGACATCGCACCCGTGATTCGGGGTACGGAGAAGCGGTAGACCCTACTCCGGGGAGGGACTAGTCCGGGTAGCAGGTATATGGGGGACAAATCATAATGGGCGCGATGAGGAGGAAGTGTCTTAGCTTGCTTCTCGAAAAAACCATCTTGGAAAGTCCTCGTTAAGGTTGCGGTGAAACCAGGTAGTGGCTTGGGAGAGGACGTGTGGAGGACTGGGGCGCCACCGGCGGGACCGGTGCCGAAAAACAAAGACAAACAAGGGACTGGCAGTCCGGGCCCCAAAGCAAAACTTCACCCGGATCTTCCAATCCCAGCATAGGGGCGTGACGCCAAGGACAGCCCCTAGTAGAAACTGCGAAGGAAGAACGGGGGTAACACGATAGAACGTGATTTCCTTTCCCTGTGCAGGGAATCCTATTTTAGGAACCACTTGTTAGCTCCGGTAGTGGATGGAGTCGCTTAATTAGATCACCAATGACGGAGAGGATGGACAAGGGTTGGTCTAGGCGGACCACCGAGAGACGATACTTGCGTCACCAAAGAAGCATCCATTAAAGCTCCCGAGCCGATCCGGAATACAGGAAGGCCGGGACATTGGAACGAGATTCTGGAACATTGGACGTACCAGAGCTGGCAGCAAGAGCCGTGAAGAGGGAATACTCCATCCTAGGGGACCGACCTCTCCCACGAATCCTAGGTGCGTTTATGTGTTTCACGAGACGTTGCGACAAGAAGTGGGCAACTCATACGGAGTGGTCGGCGGCTGCCGCTGTAGCGACCAAAACTTCTCCTCACGGCGTCGGGCAAGCTCTTGCGGAGACAGGCGGATGGTACTGTGCCACTTGCACGGCCTCTTCCAAGTGGCTGGAGGAGGGAGGCAAGTGGCGGACGCTGGAAAACATGGCGCAAGACGGGGTAGCCGAAGTGTTCTGAGTGGTTGCGTTCATGGGTGGAGTCCTCACGTCTCTCCGGAGAAACGGATGCGTATATGGCAGTTTTGCCAGATGGATGAGCTACTTAATGACGTCGGAGAGTCGCCGGGTGGCGAGTGGAGGGCATCTTAAATCTGGCCGGAGAGGCCTTCTTGATGTGGCGCACAACGCAGGCATTCATTCCACGCCAAATTCAGAGGCTAAGGTGCGAAATTGCACGGCGTAGTCGCCAACGGAGGAGTTCCCTTGCTGTAGGTTTAATAAAGCAGGTTTCAGCAGACGAGGCGCGGGCGAGGCTCCCTCGAAGACTCCGCGGAAACTCCTGCAAGATGTCGCCAGATCGCTGTGATTAGGATTCGCCTCGGTCCCAAAGTGGCTAGTCGGCCCAGCCAGGTGCTTTCCCGGATAGGAGAGCTGAACCACCGAAGGCCACTTCGGACCTTTCGGACGGGAACTGACAGCCATAAGTTCCTTCAGTGGAGATCACACTGGGTGATGAAACCCCCCTCTTAAAATGTTCGTCGGCATGGACACAAGCGGAGTTTTAGGGGCGGCGGAATGTCCCCGGGAACGACTGCTGCTGCTTGAGCCACGCCGCCGTTTCGCTGATGCTGAAGTGGCAGGAGCTGCTGCATCTAGTAGTCAGTTTGTTCAGCTGTTGCGCTTGCTGCACGATCGGCTTAGATTGCTGAGCCACGGTTCAGGTAGTGAGGTCGGAGAGCTCGGTAGAGGCACTTCGGCGGGATCATGGCCGAAATCGAAACTGTTACCTGGATGTGGTAGTGGATCCACTGGACCACCAAAGGATGATGGGAGCCACGCCAGAGGGAACGGAAATTCTAAGTAGGTCCGGTTTTCACCAGAGCGCCGCAAAGACGGGATGGACTTGCCTGCGGCGGATTAATACCAGGGTCGCCAGCCCTGACGTGCTGCTTGCGGTGGCAGCGAGGTGTTGCGTGTACAAAAATAGTGAAGCAGGATCGTAGTCGGGGACAGCAGCCAGAGGTCAGGACAGGCGGAATGGTTCGGTGGTCAAGGGAGGCTCAGAAAGGTACGGTACCACATGTAAACGGAACAAGACATTTAGGAAACGCTTCCTCTCCAGGCACAGGCACTATCGATTCGGCAAAGGTGCTGGGGAAGAGGCAGGGAATAAATAGGAGTCCGTGCCCCGTACGAGAACCAATCACCCGGCGCACTGTCCCTTTAAAATCTCCCGCAGTGCCGCTAGCGCAGCGCTCCTGCTGCCTGGCCGGGTGCACGGCGCCAGGACGGGACCAGGAGCTGTGGACGGGTAAGTGCGCCCCAGACGTGCCGCGGGTGTCCGCGGCTCCGAGCGTTCGGGCCGCGGCACCGGCCGCAGCAGGAGGTGCTGCGGCGTTGCGGGTGTGCCTGCGACCCGACACGAGGGTCGCAGGGACACCCATAACAACACTGACACTGATGTGTATATTTGTGTGCTGTCTGTCCATGTGTATAGACTACCCCATGCATATCTTTATACATACACTACACACTTGCATTTTCTACATACATTAAATGATAGGCTACATAGAATACATTGCTATGATATATATACACTGAATTCATACACATTTACATAAATACACAACACACATGCATTTAATGAGACCTAGTACACATGTACAGACATTTTACTGCACAGTCATGTATCCCTTCTGGCTTTAGTACTGCATACCAGCACCTATATTCATCCTACAGTCTGATCCTCTGTATTAAGGGTAGTTTCTCCTCCCTTAACCAGTGGGATTAACTAGCAAAGGGCAGGGACGGGGCACTAACATTATGCAGGGCTGCAGGGAGCATGATACCAGGAGGGAGAGACAAGAGCTCAGTAGGACCAAGAAAGTATGAAGAAACCTGCTGTGGAACCTCTAAAAAACAAAATGATCACCCCCCCTTAGCTAAGTAACTGTGTAAATGCTGTACCTGAAACTTTGATGCTTGCTAGGGAGAGGCAAAGCAGGACGTGGATACTCGTTATCAGTACACAGCAGCTGCTGGTCAGCTCAAGATGTCTAAAGCGTACAGCAGCAGCACAGCGTCTGCTCTGCTGTAGTTCAGATCTCCCTTGGTCACAAAACGGACGCAAGCAGCACAGCACAGCACTTCATTCGCTGCTACCACAGGGTTCTGAACCAATTCACTGGTGGCAGCAGCATCTACATTGAAGAAAAAAGACAAGCACAAGCCATGAACTAGTGAAGTGCCATCGTTGCCTCTTCCCTGCCAACTGCACTGTTATAAATACGGCCCTGAGAGTGAGAGGTTGCCAGCCTGCTTTTCCTGACTGGTGAGGTGGGTGCCCCCCTCCCTCCTTCCCTGGGGAGCAGCGCCCCAGGCAACTGCCCGCCTCCAGGAACGGCCCTGCGACTGAAGTTTCCCATGTCAAATTGTCCCCTCATAGTTACTATGTCAAATCAGGGAATACAGGGACTGAGGGGCGCAGTCCTGGGAAGCCAGGTTTAATGGCTGGGTTCAGACAGCATTTTTCACAGAACATTGTGAACTGTGTTATGTATTTTTACAGATAACAAAACCGTATGCTCCTGTCACTAATTTTACACGTATTCCACATATATCCTGTCCACATATATCCATCACCTTACACTACACTGTGTAATGAAAATCAACGCTGAGAAATTTGCCTTTTCAAAACCACTCATTTATGTACTATAGTGTAATACCTCTAAATAAAATGGTCACCAAATAATACACCTGGGCATGGAGCAGAGATACCACACAGAGATATAATCGTACTGTTACTAAAACAAATCCCACAATACCAACATCATCAAATCCAATTATACCACTACCTAAGGACCACATAATACCAATTACCACATGTGACCACCACATAGTGACTACCAGGTGTGCACAGGCTCTGCAGACATAGAAGTAATTATAGTTTAGTTAGAGCAAGTGACTCACAGGTGATGTCTTTTCTGGTCGGAGGGGTTGTGCTGTGGCTGTGGCCCATACCCCAAGGATCATATTGTACAGCTTGAACTCCATCCCTTGTGCCCCTAGAAGATCAGCCACAGTTATGACCTTTAGGGGAAGCAGGAAATAGTTTAGTACTGTCATCATTTTTGTAGTGTTTATATTAAATAGGTATATAGGCCCCCTTGATAGGTAGGAATGTATGCCCCCTTAACAGGAAGGTTTATAGGTCCCCTTCTTAGGTAGACATCGAGGTGAATAGGTCCCCCTCTTAGGTAGATAGGTATATAAGTACCCTCCATAGTTAGGTATACAAGCCCCCTCCATAGTTAGGTAGGCATATAAGTGGCTCTCCAGAGTTGGGTAGGTATATAAGTGTTCCCCATAGTTAGGCAGGTATGTAAATCCTCTCCATAGTTAGGCAGGTATAAAAGTACCCTCCATAGATAGGCAGGTATAGAAGTCCCCTCCATATATAGGCAGGTATAGAAGTCCCCTCCATAGATAGGCAGGTATAGAAGTCCCCTTCATAGTTAGGCAGGTATAGAAGTCCCCTTCATAGTTAGGCAGGTATAGAAGTCCCCTCCATAGTTAGGCAGGTACATAGGTCCCCTCCATAGTTAGGCAGGTACATAGGTCCCCTCTATAGTTAAGCAGGTAAATAGATTCCCTCATAGTTAGGCAGGTACATAGGTCTCCGCTATAGTTAGGCAGGTATATAGGTCCACAGATACACAGAAATGACTTCAATGGAGGAGACGCTGAAACTTGCTTTGAACATGCAAGAAGGCACACGGAGCAGGTGAAGAGATGAAGAGCAGCAGCACTCGGTACAGAGAATCTACTGAACCACCAATATTACAAGGAGTGGGCACGGATACTGGCAATCAAGTGTGACAAAATGCTACACTATGAAGCAACAGTACTGTATAGTGACCATAACTTGTAGAAGCCCAGTGCTTGTTACTACGAGGCTAATATCTATAATTTTGATATGATTTTTATATTCATATTAATTGTTCTTTGTTCTTATTCAGGCCATAAGGTCTGGAGGTATGTATATGAACTCAGCAGAAAGGAATCTAGACACTGTGGAGTCAGTTAATTAACAACACATGTGGCCTGAAGAATAGACCTATTGAAAGGAACAAGGTTCTTTGTTTGAGAAGGAATACACCCAAGTGGGCTGCATATGATAAGCTTAGGTTCAAACTAGCGTATAGGAATCAGCTATGTTTAAATAGATTGGCTAAATGTATTCTTGCAGAAGAAGGAGGGTTATAAAAAGTTAGAACCTACTTGGAGCCGGGGAAGACACAATTTGAAATTGTAAAGGCTACATGCTGTATGCTGTGTGTCTTCCAATGCTTGCATTGAATAAATCCTGGATATTTTTACCTTCAACTGATTATTAATTTGAAAACCCAATCAAAATCTGAAATGTTTTATTAAGCTATGACAAAATGGCACCCCAAGTGGGACAGACAACAGATTTGGGAATCCGGACAACCAAGCAATGATCAATACTTAAACAGCAGAATAAGCAGCTGCATATCAAATCAAAAAGATAAGCAATACATTTTATAGCTGCTTACAATATGTATTCTATCTCTTCAAGTATTGCTTCTATGTCTGGCTGTTTCTCCGAATCACTATAGAAGTCTGATCCAAGAACCTTTATAAATATATGAGAAGATGTGATCGTGGTTCTATATTCATGTATATATGTATAGGTGTTGGCTGAGTATAACACAGCATCTTGTGTGGAGTGAATGATCTGAATTTGTGTTAGCTTTGCTTTTCATGAAAGGTGAAAGGTCACACGGCTGCAGAGTGGTGGTGAAGTAGTGTCCTGAGCTTGCTGCACATGTGAGTGAATGGGAATTCCTGAGGGAGGAGGAGTGAATATTTGCTGAAATGAGTAGGTTAGGACAGATGCTGCAACACAGTGATTTTGACTTGGTGTGTACTGCTCTTTATGTTAAATATAATGTCTATTGTTGAAAACAGTGATATTGTTCCAGCTATACTCTGATTGAACCAGAAATATGAAATAATTATTATCTTATCTCAGGTAGGAGGGGTCAGAGGGTTTTTTGTTTATAGTTAGGAACCAGAACGGACTAGAATTTTGTATCAAGCCGGAGGTAGGAGGCTAATGGGGTGTGATGACACCATAGAATATAGCTATTTAGCTCTTAGGGTGTAAAGTGCTTTGTATGCCTGACCTAGTGAGCGGGTGGAACTATATTGAAAATGAGTCATGTGTTACTCATTGGGCAGTGGAACATTATCGCAAAAGGGAAAATTGCAATAGCCATAGTGGAAGAAAGAGCAGGGAAATGAATGGTTTCTTTGTTAGTTTTATGTTAGTTCGTTATTAGTTCTTTGTTCGTCTGGCTAACTCTTTGTTTGTCTGTCCTGTTATGTAAAGCTATCTAGTCCTAAATGGTGTGTGAGGTTGGTGAGTTTTTTTTATAAATGATGCCAGACACAGATCCTCCTCTTCACCTTCGGAGGATCACCGCATCAGACCGTGGCCGCACTCGCAGACGCCGGAGGTCCCGTGCAGCAGTCCCGGTCGACGGGAATCCCAGGCGCGCGCTGACTCACCATCTGCTGGCGCCAGTCACTTGCAGGGAGAGCTGATGGAGGACACTGAGGAGGCACCCACCGCACATCAGATAAGTGCCTGCGGGCTCCAACTTCCTCCCCAACCTATTGAGCCCCCAATGGAGATACAGGAGGACATTAAGGGGACCTCTGAGAGCTCTCATAGCTCCTCTCTACCCACACCACGTGCCTCTCTAATTCCCAAACCGAAGAAGGAACACTGCACCACAGGGTCTCTCCATGTCATGGCAGCCGGCTCCTTTTCTCCCCTGTTGGAGGGATCCCCCTCTATTGATGTCCACCCCACACAGTGGGGATCTGCTAAGCATCTGCATGCTGTCAGGGAGCCGTAAACACGAGCGCCTTCTGTTGCTCCAGGCTACTGCCCGCTTGAAGAGGGCTCTCCCCCATGGTCCACAGGGTCTTCTTGGGGGGTTTCGCCCACTCACCAGCCGTCTATGCTTGCTAACCTGCACCTGGCCTTACCGTCACCTGGACTGGAGTTATTACCCCCGGCCCATAATAAGAAGGGTCTGACTCGGGAAACCAGCCCACCAGCGTATATACGCCCGGCCAGCAGTCTAGAGGGCACCCCCCCATTTTGGCGCTATCGCACCAATCCGACAAAATGTGTACACCATCCTCCGTCGCTGTCATTTCAGCTCCTTCTGATGAAAATAAACCAGTAACTCTGGCAGACTTAAAACAGCTTTTACAATCACTCCCTTCAAGAGAGGAAATCAATGCTATGACTACTAAAGTGGTCGACGAGTGCAAACACGAATTTGCGCACTTTCGCACGGAGCTATCCTCTCTACGCACAAAAGTGGACGAAATCGACCAGGCGCAGCTCCAGACCTCTTCTTCACTCGCCGCGGTCTCTGAGGAAGTCGCCAACCACTCCAGTCAAATATTTGCTCTGCAGCAGCATCTCGAGAGCCGCAACAGGCGAAATAATCTCCGCACCAGAGGCCTTCCCGAATCTGTTCCCAACTCAGATTTGTTTTCAGTGGTCTCTGCAATCTTTAATGATCTTCCTGGCCGACCAGCTACAGCCCATGTGGAAATCGATAGAGCCCATAGGACTTGAGGCCACCCAACCCCGATGACCCCAGACCACACGATGTGATATGTCGGGTGCACTTTTATACTGTAAAGGAAGATATTTTCTATGAGGCTAGAAGGCACAAGTCGCTATCTTATCAGGACTCTCCCATCAGGATTCTCCAAGACCTTTCTCGGCTGACACTAGTACAAAGAGCCTCCCTCAAGCCACTGCTGGACACTTTGCGAGCTAAAAACATCCCCTTCCACTGGGGGTATACTTTTGCCCTGCATATTCGTCTAGAAAAGTAAACCCTGATAATCCGTTCCCCTATGGACATTCCTCCTGTCCTGAAAGCCCTATGTATCAAAGATCTGACATTTCCTGATTGGCCCACGCTGACATCTTTGTCCTCGAGACCCACGCAACGAAGAGACCCTTTCTGGAAGCGGTCACCTCTCCCAACAACACTCCAATCAGGGGCAAACAACAACCCAGAGGCCCTAAGAGCCAGACCCAGAGATGCTCCCCCTTGGCGGGCACTCCCTTACTGGCGGTACCTATGATCCCCATGGGGGCTGGCGGTGAATGAGGACTGTGTCTAGACAGGTTGCCTTGTGTTGGACAGGTCCAGTCAGGCACACACATGCTAGTAGCTAACCTTAACTGTTTCATTCGTGTCGTCCTCAAAATGTGACTGTTGGGTGTTTTATTTTTGATGCGATGAGGACTTGTTTTTCCTCCCTTCGCTGGTGCACGTGTCACTATGTGCTCCCCTTCATCATCTTTTTCCCCTTTCATTTTTGTTAACTAATGGCTGGTTATACAGGTTACATGTTTTTTCTGTTCATATAACGAGGTGCTCTTCTCTCATCTCTGAGCACTACCACTTTTCCCCCAGTAGGTGGAACCCCTGCTCTGAGTTCTCTCAGTTCTGCAGGATTCTTGTTCTCTGATTATTTTGCTTTGAGATAAAGCGCAGGACCCCAATACCTGCTTTTTGGTTTACGTGGTCTGTGTTGCTTGTTGTGTTATCTCCCTTCCTTACGTGTGTGTCTGTGGGTGTTGTGTTTTTTTTTTTCTTTCTCTTTCCCTCTCCCTCTTTTACCTTCCCTTCTTCTATTGCTTGCCCATAGGTTGCGGTTGGCAGGGGACTTTGGTTGCGTCAGTAGGGTCCCTTGGCTTGGCTTTCTGAGAAGGATCTACGCATCACTTTGTTCAACGCCAAGGGCCTGAATAACCCAGGGAAGAGAGCGCAGATTCTCCATCACTTCCACCGTCATAGAACTCAGATAGTATGCTTTCAAGAAACGCACTTTAAGGTAGGATCTGCCCCAACCATCAGGCACAGACACTATACTTCTTGGCACTTTGCGGATTTCCATGGGTCCAGATCCAGGGGGCTTGCCATAGCCATTCACCGCTCATTACCCCATCATGTCATCGACTGCTTTACCGAACTAGAAGCTTGGTATCTTACCTTGGTTCTTTCTATTGGCGGCCAGGTCTTTACTATTTTGAATACTTATGCTCCTAACGTGGATCAGGCGAGATTTTTTGAGACACTGATAGATAGCTCTCTTCCATTGATCAAGGGGACGGTGATGCTATGCGGGGACTTTAAAGTCACACTAGACCCAACCCTAGATAACTCGTCAGGGAAATAAACCCTATCGTACTCCTCTATTAAGAGGGTACGGAAGGCCCTCTTTCAGCTTCAGGTCTGTGATCCCTGGAGGATCCAACATCCTCCTGTTAAGGATTATTCCTTTTACTCCACTCCCCATGGCTCGTACAGCCGATTGGACTAAATCATGGTCCAACATTCTGCCCTCCCTTGGATAACCTCCACCTCCATTGGCAAAATCCTGTGGTCGGATCACTCCCCAGTGTTCTGCTCCCTTCAACTTCCAGCTTCAAGAGAGAGAACATGGAACTGGAAGCTGAATGAGTCCCTTCTTTTAGACGCGCCGTGTGTAACGGATATCAGGAGCTCAATCTCCCAATTCATAGCTCACCATGTCAATGACCCCACTTCCCCAACGGATCAATGGGAGGCCCTTAAATGCGTGCTCAGGGGGGTTCTGATTAAGCATTGTTCCAGACTTAAAAAGGACAGAGCTGACACCCTCTCAAAAGCGCTTGCCAAAATGTCCTCCTTAGAAACTGCTCATAAAAGTGCCCTTTCCCCTCCCACTCTAAGGGAGCTACAGGATGCACGTTTGGAGGTCAAGTGTCTCTTGGAGGCTTCGTGGGGTCGCTTCATCCAGATCTGTCGTAGCAAATGGCAACAAGAGCGGTCGGATGCTGGCCAGGGCGGTTCGTTCCCAGATGGCGCATTCCCACATCTCCTCCATTAAATCTGCCCCAGGCACTGTGGTGCACTGTGCCGGGGAAATCGCTAGTGCCTTCCAGGCTTTTTACTCTAAATTGTATAATCTACTGCCCCCTCCCCAGTCCATTCAATCAGAAGCTTTTCCTCATCCCTCACTACTGTCCAAAATTCCAGCTTCGGTCTCACAATCGTTAGAAGATCCCTTTTCCGCATTGGAATTAAAGGCCGTTATTAAAGATCTTCCAGGAGGGAAAAGCCCTGGGCCAGATGGCTTTACAGCCAAGTTCTTTAAAAGTTTCCCTGATTAGCTATCTCCCTTACTATTGTCTGCCTTCAACTCCGTCTCAAAAGATACCCTCCCCCCTCCCCCCCCACCCTGACGACGCATGAGCCACTCATCCCCCAACCCGGGAAAGATCCCCAACTAAGTGGCAGCTACCGCCCTATATTTCTATTGAACGTAAACTTGAAGATCTACGCCAAATTGATTACAAATAGGCTCAATCCATTGCGCTGCACAATCATCCACCCAGACCAGGTAGGCTTCGTCCCAGGTCGGGAGGCGCGTGATAACACGCTTAAGACTATGGACATCATCCATCACGCCCGATCCCAGGGGATCCCCCTCATGGTTCTCTCGTTGGATGCAGAGAAGGCCTTTTATCGTATATCATGGCCTTCTCTCCATCAGACTCTCTCCCATATAGGTCTGGGCCCCACCTTCCTGTCCAAAATTTTAGCACTTTACTCCTCGCCCTCGGCACGAGTTAAGGTTAATCGCTCCCTATCCACCCCCTTCAAAATTTCAAATGGGACTAGGCAGGGGTGCCCTCTATCATCACTACTCTATTACTCTATGTCCTGGTGATGGAGAGCCTAATGGCATCCATTAGATCTAACCCCGACATCAAGGGGGTCTATATTGGGTCTAGGGAATACAAATGTTCGGCTTTTGTGGATGATTTGTTGATTTACATCACAAATCCCCATATATCCCTCCCAGTTTTGATGGCGGAGATCAGGGACTTCGGTAGCTGGTCAAACTTTAAGATTAATCTTTCTAAGTCCGAAGCTCTTGGCGTTGGCATCTCAATGCAAGAACGGGCTCTTTTACAGTCTACCTTCCCGTTTGATTGGCCCAGGTTAGGCATTTCTTATCTGGAAATCCGGATCACTGAGGATCTTTCTAAGCTCTTTATGGACAATTACATCCCGCTTCTGAACCAAACGGAGAGGGATCTGGATTCCTGGCATAGGAAAGAGTAATCCTGGTTTGGCAGAATAAATCTGCTCAAGATGACCGTGCTCCCGAGGTTCTTGTACCTCTTCCAAACTATTCCTATCCACATCCCCTCCTCATTCTGGAAGAGAGTTAGACAGTGCTTTCGCTCCTTCATCTGGTCCACACGGGCCCATGTGTCCCGATACGGACAACCCTGATTTTCCCTCAGGCCTCTCCCGCAATGCTTTCTTGGGCAGCACTAAGAAGACCCCGTTACACTTTTGCCACGTAGTGTCAGGAGGGAAACTAAAACCGCTCACAGAAATTCTCAATGGGAAGGCAGCATCCGCTGGAGCTCCCTTCCAGTATTTACAATTATCCCACTTTTTTAACCGAACTAAGTCCAAAGGTAATTTTTCCAGGCCTCTTACGGCTTTTGAGAAATTGATACTGTTCTCCTAAGGAGCGAGACATTCACGGTCATGGATACATAACATGCTCCTCTCTGCCCATTCTGCATCACTTCCCTCCTTCTGCCAACACTGGGAGACAGAGCTGGGGCTCTCCTTCACCTTGCCACAACGGGAGCGGTGCTTTCAACTCACTCACAAAGCAGCTATCGCCTCTAGGCACCAGGAGACTTGCTATGAACTTCTGACCCGGTGGTATAGAGTCCCCTCAGTCTTACATCGTTGGTACCCATTGGTCCCAGACACTTGCTGGGGATGTGGGAGTTAGGAAGAGACTTTGTCCCATGTCTGGTGGGGATGTTCCCTAATCAGGGGTTCCTGGATTTAAGTCCTTAAGGTAATCGAGGAGGCAACTGGGGTTTCAATAGCCAATTCACCGGGGGCTTTGCTTCTTTTCATGTTCCCCATGCCTGTCAGTAAATTTAAGAAGTCTCTACTTAAGCTACAGGCAGCTAAAACTGTGGTACCGGGGAGGTGAAACACCATCCCCCCCTTC
>JAODAL010048073.1:0-29330 GCA_025379985.1 Phyllomedusa bahiana | reverse complement strand
GGGAGGGGGTTTAACAGGAGCGTTAACCACCGTTTTCCCAAGTGAAGCTAAATTTGGTTTCCGCACTCACGGAGGGGAAAGCGCTCCCCAAGGTCTTGACTGGTATGGGGAAAGGTGGAGTTCTCACACTTCCCGTTTCCCGCACTCTGCTTCGCCGACAGTTTTTGTTGCTGCGTCATGGGTTTTAACCTGCGTGTTAATAGTGAGGACCCAGTCTGGTCCACCGCCCCCACTTATCTGGCCCGGGGTCATGCTGGGCACGGAAGTTCTAGTCAATGTTCAGTTCAACAAAATGGTGGTTAAAAAGACTCCTTTTTTTGGATTGTAATCTGGGGGTCAGCAGGTTTAATGGTATACTGTGGCCCAGGACGGGGGACGTTTTTCCCGTTCAACTAAAAATGGTGGTTGAAAGACCCCTTTTTCGGGCCTTTTTAAACTGTGGGTCAGACGGTTTTTAATGGTCATTCTGGGGTACGGGAAGATATGTTAGTGTCCAGTTCAACTAAAATGGTGGTTGAAAGACTCCTTTTTGCGCACTTTTAAATCGGGGGGGGTCATGCGGTTTGGGCTCATTGCGTTCCAGGACAGGGATATTCAATGTCCAGTTCAAGTAACATGATGGTTAAATCATACTGCCTTTGGCACTTTTTAAATTTGTGGGTGTTTGCGGGTTTAAGGGTATGCTGTGGTACAAGACAGGGATAGTGAAGGTCTGTGACTTTTTTTTGTGTTTTTTAAACCCAAGTTTTTTTGCCTAAGATGTAGCCGATCATTTGATGTTGTGGATGTTAATTTCGCCTTTCCAGCCTTGTTGGGTGAATAATGAAGGTTGCTCTCCCCTAGACTTTAAGGTAACGCTCTAATCGATGCTCACATCGAAAAACCTATGATAGCGGCCCCACATCGCGAACCCAAACCACGCAAACGCTCCATATAATTCTTTTCGGGGGGTTTTTTAAATTTATTAAATTTTTTTCGGGGCCCCCGTTTTTCAGGGGGTTCCCGTCAAATCGCCTTTGCAGGCCTTCATGCCCTAACCTAGTGCAATTTTTTTTATTTTTTAAATATTTTTTAAAAAATTTTAAATTTTAATTAATCAGGTATCTTGCCCTAATCCAAAACATATAAGAAAAATTTAAAGCACCCTCTTCAAAGTCAACCCTTTAAAAAACCCGGGGGTTTTTTTTTATTAAGTTGGTTGGGAAAGGAATACCCGGTGGCCCCGTGAAAAAATTTCCAAAGCAAAAACCTCCCCCACTAAATCAAAATATTAAAGGGGTTGTCTTACTTCATCAATTCATCTTAATTCAGCCCTTTTCCTCTATTTCATTTTTGAATTTAGGGGCGTGTTTAATGGCTTTACTGACTTGGCTACTATTGGCCTGCAGTGATGAGCAGCTGAGGGCACCTGGTGCCACATGTATGAAAACTGTCTGGTTCAAAAAATCACTTTTATTGCCCATAGCAACCTTTTAAAAGTCCCCCCTTTCATTTCATATGGTCCCTTTTTGGAAAAATGAGGGGGGGCGCTCTAAATTGATTTGCTATGGGAAACAAAGTGAATTTTTTACCTAGAATTTTTTCCATCCCATGTGGCACCAGGTCTGTACTATAGAAACCAGCCCCTTGGTGCCCCCCGGGAGATTAAACACATCTGAAAGTATAGAAACCCTGGGAGCTGATCCCAGCCCATGCAGGAGGGGATATTGGGAAAGGTTTGGGAAAATTTTTTTTAATGGACACGTATTGCAAAATGACTTATGTTTGCAACATCTTTAACATAAAAACAATTCTTGTAGTGAGATAACCCCTTTAGGTAAAAATTCTCAATGTTTATTAGGGCCTTTAAAAAAAAGGGATTTGCGAAAAAAACTGATTTTTGCCCAAAAACACATGGCTAACTAACGCATTTCAAATCTCCTTGTAAGTTCTTAATTGTAGATGTGTGCTTGTTAGCACTATGATCTGTTTTTAACCAACTTTATGTTTTATGGGACATAATACATTTTGATTGAGCTTCCTAAATCACAGAACTGTACATTCTGAACATAGGCACTGTATTTAATAGAAAATATGCTGCTATAGTGAAAAGTAGTGCAATGTATTACTTTTAAAACCCATGGGGCCCTTGTTCTCTTTGGCATTTTTGGTTGTAATGTGCCAGTCAGTTTCAATGTTTCCCCTCAAGGATAGGAGTCCAGTTATGATTGCCAATAAGAAACCCTCAGATAAATGGAAATTGCCTGGGGATTCATACCAGATTGTGATCCTAGGTAAATTAACTTCCCATGAGATTCTAGATTCTTGGTCTCTTGCTATATATTTCTCATTATTTATAAGTGTACCTCCTTTAATTTTTGAAAAGCATGGCTTCCACCAGAAGTTTAATTGGGGACTTTAAAGGGGGCCACTTGTATAAAAATTGGTTTAGGTCTAAAACTCACTCTTTTCCCCATAGAAACCTTAGGGGGCCCAAAAAGGGGTTTTTTAAAACCTAAACAGGTTCATACATGTGGCCCTAAGTGATATTGCCGGGGAGGGGGCAACCAAAACCTATGAGGGAAAGAACCCTTACTTAAATCTGTTTTGAAAATAAGCCCCTTGGCTTTGGTATAGTAGTTTAGGCAACAAGACTACCCATTGTTCTGTCTGTATCACCAGCTATTAATTTGGAATTTCTGGTGTTTAACATGGTCAGCAACATTATTTGAGGTACCCTTTAATTCCACACCAAGAACAGAGACCCCTCATTCTCAAGTGGGAATTCAATCAGTTAGATGCCTATATATTTTCTTCCGTTCCAAATGGGTCCAAAACAACCACAGTGGCCAGGAAATGTGAAATATATAATGGCACTGCTATTAAGAGATACCAATATAGTCCACAAAAATACATCATGACAATTTTAATCTAAAAACAACATGTTTGATGTTAATGGGACACTTCATCAGGTTTCTTATCCTGGATGCACATAGAAACACAAAAACTTATATCAATAGAATTATCTCCATGTGGTTTTTCTTTGCTTAACCGAGGGGGGAGGGGAAAGATGCACTAGACTAAAAATGTTACTGTACCCAGTTCATCCCCAAAGCAAGCAGAAAAAAAACTCCAAATTATAAAAAGGGGCCCCCCATGGCGCCTGTAAAAAATTTTTGGGTCTTTTTGTCTTTTCAAATTTAAGGAGTCTTTCGGGAAAATGGAAAAAACACAATATTTTATCTAGTTATCTGCTTCATGGTCCCACAATTTTGCTATATTTTCCTTCACATACTTTAATAAGAGTTTCACTTCACCACATAGATCGCAAACTCACCACAGTAATTTATTTAAATTATTGAGAAGATGAGTTATCGTAATATGTAAATTGGACCATCTGTCATTATGATATTTGGTTTTGCACACGCAAAAACCAAATAGCTGGGTTTTTTGGTTACATTTTTTTTTTGTTGGGGGGGGGTCGGAGTCCCACATTTTTCCTTTAAATCAAAAATTTTATTCTGAATTTATTCTCTCATTTTTTTTTGCCTTGGGGGTGTGGCTTTATTTATTTTCAGGTTTGAATGTTTATTGTGTACCATACTGCCATTTCTAAAATGTACCATCTAAAGAAGCCACTTCTTTCTTAGCTTTGTTCTGCAACAGCAAATGTGTTGTTAGCTAATCAAAATCAATCACATTTTACTATGTGAGTATTTTGAATATGATTAAAACTATTAGATTGATTTTTTTTTTCCTTTTATCTTTTTTATAGGCTTAACAGTAGGGCTTTCTTTTTTTAAACCCTTCGTAATTTCCACCCACTGTAAAAAACAATGTAAAAAATTCATTTGATCATAAAGTTGCATTTTTTTCAAAAAACACGTCAAGCTCCCAGCTGCCACTATTGTATTATATTTAGTCCAGACCCAGAAAATCTGCCTTGGGACTAAGAAAGAAAAAGGACTTTAGAGGCATTTTTAAAACCCGTTTATTCTACCAAAATAAACTTTTCCCCCCCCCCTTAGAGCAAGCTGTCAGACTAGTTGTGTTTTTGTCATAAAGTCTCTCTAAGGCATATGCATTTGTTTTGGTAAATGTCAAATGGCTTTGATGCATAAAAAATTAGTTAAAGAGGTCACACATACACAAAATACAAGTGTATCATAGATTGTAGGGGGTTTTTTTGCTGCTTAAATTTTTAAGGCTTAATGAAACAAAAAAAAAACTGGGTTAAAATCCTATTCTGGATGCAGATTTGTTTGTTTCTGTAGGAGGGTTTCATGCATTACAAACACTATTTGTTTACAATGAATGCATTCAATTAATAATGTAAAGGGATGTCAGGGTTTCAGTTAGCAAAATTTAACGGTGGCAATAAAATATTACATTAAATTGCGTTCCAGATCTGCACAGTTTTTATTACAATGAGGCTGTTTCTGGAGATTTTTGAGTGTTATGTGTTAAAAGCAATTGGTTCAAAGCCATATCTGTCCAGTCCCAACCCATTTGTTTTTGGAGGGAGGGTCACAAGTATTGCAATTTAATTACAAAAACAGTCAATTTTACACTTAAAAGTAAGTTACAACAGTTAAGGCCTCAGAGGTCACTTAAACAACCCAGCTCTAAAGGGGAACATTTCTCCTGTGGGAGGTCACCATAAAGGTATATGGAGATTTACGCCACGCAATGCTCCATGGGAAAATTCTATATTCAAATAAGCTCTATAGATGAAAGCTAGGGAAAACTGGTACCGTTATTGGGAAAATAGCATCCCTTTAAAACCATCTGACCCATTAAAAAGTTTTAAACTTTATAGGGGGTTTCAAACCGTAAAAGCCCCTATACAGAGAGGTTCCCCTCCAAGCAAACTTTATGCTGCATTGATTACATTTTTGGGTTTCCACTGTGGAAATGCCTTTCCTCATTCTGAATTGATTACAAGGTAAATATTTATACTTGTCCATTAACAAAAGTGAGAAAGATATGGATTTTTTTATAGTTTTTTTTCTCCTTACCAAGGCTGGATCAAAGTGAGAGAGGTCCATGGGAAAGACATGTGGTGTAGGCCCTTTCCCAGTGGTAATACCAACACTTATTTTGGACTAACTGCCGGCATCAATAAAGTCAATCAACGGTCTAATGTGTATAAAGAGAGCTTGTATCTGCCCTGGGTAAACAAGGAAAATTGGGGACGTTAAAAATTTAAAAAACGTTTGGTAATTATTTGGGGGGAAATAGTAGAACTACAGCAATTAAACTCCATTTTCCTATGACCATAAAACTGGATTCCTTCGAGTTAGCATAGCAAGCAGCTAACATACAAACATTTTTACTTAGTTGGAAGTACATTTTATCTGCTGTAGTGCCTATAAAGACAGGGAGGATGCTGGGTGGTGGAGGCCCCTTAGATGAAACTTACTAGTAGGTGGAGGGGGTGTAAGGTATGTAGACACCCTTATAATTCAGCCCTGATTTTTGCTTTCAACGCTGTTATGAGTTTGTATCTTACATAGGGGTTTCCCCGTTTTTGAAAGGGCCCAAAAAAAACAGATGCCCCCTCCGTTCAGTGTTGGGTCCCGAAGAAGACAAAAAACCCCCCTGAGGTAAAAAGACAAATTGTCCTCTTTTTTGGGAAAAAAATTTCTTTTTTATTTTTCCCGGATCAATGGGCCCCTTTTTCCCGAATCTTAGTCCTTTTAAATTTTTTATTATTTTGACTCTGCCCTCCCGACCCCTTTTTTAACCCCTTTTTAGTAAAAATACCATGACAAGTTTTCTTGCAGTCTTTTCCCCAGTCTCACTGCTCTTTAAAAGTAAAGAATCCCCTTTTTATGTTTATTTTTTGAAAAAACCTTTTTTTCCCCAAGACATTTTCCCATTTTCCCATTTGCCTTGGCAGCTGCTGCCAGGGCAAATGGGGGGGGGTACAAATTTAAATTCCTGTCTACCAGGATTCCCCCAAATCCTTTTCCATTCACTTTTTTCCCCGCGTTTTTTTCCCCTTTAAAATATTGGCCTCCAACTTATCCCAAAACCCCTTTTTAAAAAAAACATTATCCTATAAATTTTGTTAAATTTCTTTACAGAGTTAGTTTTATCTGCAAAAATTTTTATTTTATGTGCAATCCTTGGATTTTCCCGTGGCAAAATTGTAAAAAATTAGTTAAATCCAAAGTCAAGGAAAAAAAGAGCAAAAAATAATGAGGTCAAAACCCCAAAAATATTGACACTTTGGGCACAATTTGTCCATTTTCACTTAGGGGTGTAATCACTTTTGTTGCCAGCGGTTTAGACATATCAAAGTGTCATATTGTCAGTGTTGTCCCATGAAAAGATACAATCCAATATTTAAAAAAATGTAAAGGGTGTACTCACTTCTGTGAGATACTGTATGTATATATGTATGAATAGAACAATAGATAGATAGATAGATAGATAGATAGATAGATCTTATGCTTTATATGTCTGGCCGTATCAGCTTATTATCGGAGGAAGCAGTGTGGTGACACAGGGACAATATCAGAGAGACTGGGGGTATTTGTTTTACATCATGATGGCCCTTTCACTCCAGAACGTCTCTTTCCTACCTGGGATCATGCACAATGTAAAATGAGGGGAATACTGCGGGTGTGGAGGAGGGGATTGTGGTGGTAGTAGTACTCCTCTATATTATCCTGGACACATTCTGGGTGGGGTGGTGTTGTTGACCCCTATGACTGTCTGCAGATGTTAAATGAGCATTTCCATGGTGTTAATGCAGGAGAAAAAATAACAGGCAGGACATGAATGAAGCTTGGCGAATAACAGCTGCTCCCGTTTACAGGATAGATGGAATACTTAAGATAGCCTTCATTCAATTAAATACAGTTCAACAGTAGTGTTGAGCGATTATCATCGACAAAGTTGAAATCGGCAAGGATATTTACACGTAAGGATTTTTTAGATTCACGGCGATAATTTTAGGTTAAAATCTAGTGCATAATCTATTATTAATATCACGCCATTTTCAGCGCTTCCTGTCATTTTGGCGGCCAGCAAATCAGCCTACAGAATAGAGCAGGGTGAGATGTGTGTGCGACGTCATGACTGGGATGTGTACGGTTGCGATTGGCTGGAAAAATCCATCCCTAGTTTTACATAGAACAGCCCTCCTGTTCTGATGATCAGTGTGTGTCTGCGTCTCTCATAGCAGTTGAGGAGTGCTCGCTCTGCCTCTGTCCAAACAGCCTAGCGAAATTATTCTATTTTTTCACAGGAGACGCTCTTACTTTTAGATGTGAATACTTAGAAGTTTGTCTAGATCACAGATTGCAGATTTTAGTAGTTAGGCAGAGAATTTTAAAGGAGGCATTCCGCTGTAAGTCACAGGGGAGAGCGGGGAGGGGGGCCCCCTGCGGGCGAAACACAGACAAGCTACTATAATGGATGCTGGATATTGTACAGCCAAATACTGTTGTTTAGACGATTGCATTTCCTTATATAGGATACAGATCTTTCTCTAGTAACTGCCAGGTCTATTTGTTAGGTGCAAAACTCACTTTTTTATCAGTTTACATTTCAGATAGGAAAGTGTTCTTTTTTCAATTTTGCCCAGTCCAGCTTTGTTGATACAGACCCACTTGCACGTTTAAATTTGAAAAGAACAACATCTTTTTTTGTAGTCACCACAGGTGATAGGTTGCAAAAAATTACCCTTTTATTATCCCGTAACATTTCAGATACGTTGTTTTTTTTTTTCACCTTTTGGCGTGGCCAGCCTGTGTTGATAGAGCCACCTTGCAGTATAAATTTGAATCCTAGCAACTTTGTATTCACAACCAAAGGTGTATGATAGGTGCCAAAAAAATAACCTTTTATTATCCGTATAATTTCAGACAGGATGTTTTTTTCACTTTTGGTCAGTCAAGCTTTGTTCATAGAGCTACTTTTGCAGTTAATTTGAATTACAGCAATTTTAGTAGTCACCACAGGGGATTGATAGGTGCCAAAAAAATAGCTTTTATTATCTGTATAATTTCGAGATAACGCGTTTTTTTCACTGCTTTGGCGCAGTGCCAGCTGTGTTGTTAGAGCACTTGCAGTAAATTTGAACTCCAGCAACTTTGTAGTCACCACAGTGCGATGATAGGTGCCAAAAAAAACTTTTATTATCCCATATACATTTCAGACAGGTGTTTTTTTCACTTTTGGTAGTCAAGCTTTGTTGATAGATCTACTTTGCAGTTAAATGTTGAATACAGCAATTTTGTAGTCACCACGGTGAATTTGATAGGTGCCAAAAAATAGCTTTTATTATCCTGCATACATTTCAGATAGTGTTTTTTTGTTTTTTTCACTTTGGCGAGGGCCAGCTGTGTTGATAGGAGCCACCTGCCAGTTAAATTTGAATCCAGCAACTTTGTAGTTCACCACAGGGTGTACTGATAGGTGCCAAAAAAAATACCTTTTAATATCCTATACATTTCAGACAGGTGTTTTTTGTTTTTTTCCTCTTTTGGTCAGTCAAGCTTTATTTCATAGAGCTACATTGCAGTTAAATTTGAATACAGCCAATTAGTAGTCACCACAGGGTGAGATGATATGTGCAAAAAAAAAAAAACTATTTATATTATCCCATCTATACATTTCAGACAGGTGGTTTTTTTCACTTTTGGTTCAGTCAAAGCTTTGTTGGGATAGATCTACTTTGCAGTTAAATTTGAATACAGCAATTTTATTAGTCACCACAGGTGAATTGATAGGTGCCCAAAAAATAAATAAAATACCTTTTTATTATCCCGTATACATTTCAGGTATGTTGTTTTTTTTTCCTTTAGCGCAGGGCCAGATGTGTTGATTAGAGCCACCATGCAGTTAAATTTGGAATCCAGCAATTTGTAGTCAGCCACAGGTGTATTGATTAGGTGCCAAAAATAATACCTTTTAGTATCCGTTTACATTTCAGATACGTTTTGTTTTTTTTCCTTTGGCGAGGAACTACCTGATCGTTGATTAGAGCACACCTTGCTCAGTTAATATATGATATCCAGCAACTTTTAGTCACCACAGGTCGAATTGGATAGGTGTTTACACAACAATATACCTTTTATTATCCCGTATTATACATTTCAGGACAGGTGTTTTTTTTCACTTTTGGTCAGTCAAGCTTTGTCTCTAGAGCTAACTTTGCAGTTAAATTTGAATACAGCGAATTTAGTACGTAGTTACCACAGGGGAATTTGATAGGATGCCAAAAAATACCTTTTATTATCCAGTTATTCATTTCAGATACGTGTTTTTTTCCGTTTGGGCAGGCCAGCTGTGTTGATAGAGCCTCCTTGCAGTTAAATTTGAATCCAGCAACTTTGTAGTCACCACAGAGTGAATTGATAGGTGCCAAAAAATACCTGCTTTATTATCCCGTATACATTTCAGGACAGGTGTTTTTTTTTTTCACTTGTGGTAAGTCAAGCTTTGTTGATAATTTCTACTTTGGCAGGTAAATTTGATACAGCAATTTGTAGTCACCACAGGTTGAATAGGTTGCCAGAAAAAAACTTTTATTATCCCGTATAATTTCAGATACGTCTTGTTTTTTTCACTTTGGCGTCAGGCCAAGCTGTGTTGATAGAGCCACCTTGCGCAGATAAATTTGAATCCAGCAACTTTGTAGTCACCACAGGGTGTACTAATATTGTGGCCCAAAAATACCACCTTTTAATATCGTATACATTTCTAGACTGGTGTTTTTTTTTTTTCACTTTGCGTCAGTCACAGCTATTGTTGATAGATTACTTGGGCAGTTAAATTTGAACTGCAGCAATTTTGTAGTCACCACAGGTGGATATTGATGTGCCAAAAATTAGACTTTTATTTTCCTTTTAGATTTCAGATACGTGTTTTTTTCACTTTGGCGCTGGCCACAGCTGTGTTGATTAGACGCCTACCATTTGCAGTTAAATTGAACTCACAGCAACTTTGGTAATCACCTCAGGTGTACTGATAGGTGCCAAAAATACCTTTTAATATCCGTATACATGTTCAGACAGGTTGTTTTTTTTTACTTTTGGCAGTCAAAAAAAGCTTCTTCTATTCATAGAGACTTACTTTGCAAGTTTTAATTTGAATACTGCAATTTAGTAGTCACCACAGGTGAGATGATAGGTGCCAAAAAAAAATTTTATTATCCCATATACATTTCAGACAGGTGTTTTTTTACTTTTGGTCATAAGCTTGTTGATAGATCTACTTTGCAGTTAAATTTGAATATAGCATCTTTGTAGATTCCCACAGGTGAGATGATAGGTGCCAAAGATTACCTTTTATTATCCTAGTGGTATTACATTTCAGATCGTGTTTCTTTCACTTTTGGCGCAGGCCAGCTGTGTTGTTTGAGCCACCTTGCAGTTAATTTGAATCAGCAACCTTTGTAGTCACCACAGGTGTACTGATAGGTGCCAAAAATACCTTTTAATATTTACCGAATACATTTCAGACAGGTGTTTTTTATTCACTTTTGGTCAGTCAAGCTTTATTCATAGAGCTACTTTTGTAGTTAAATTTGAATCAGCAAATTTTAGTAGTCACCACAGGTGAGATGATAGGTGCCAAAAAAAAAACTTTTATTATACCATATTAATTTTCAGACAGGTGTTTTTTTCACTATTTGGTCAGTCAAGCTTTGTTGATTAGAATACTCTTTGCAGTTATATTTGAATATAGCAATTTTGTAGTCACCACAGGTGAGATGATAGGTGCCAAAAATACCTTTTATTATCCAGTATACATTTCAGATACGTGTTTCTTTCACTTTGGCGCAGGCCAGCTGTGTGAGTAGAGCCACTTGCAGTTTAAAATTAGATCCAGCAACTTTGTAGTCACCACAGGTGTATGGATAGGTGCCAAATTACCTTTTTAATAGCCGTTATTAAATTTCAGACAGGTGTTTTTTTCACTTTTGGTCAGTCAAGCTTTGTTGAGTAGATCTACTTTGGCAGTTAAATTTGAATACAGCAATTTTGTTAGTCACCACAGGTTGATTGATAGGTGCCGAAATAAATTCTTTTATTAATCCCGTTATACTTTTCAGATATGTGTTTTTTCACTTTGGCGCAGGACAGCTTTGTTGATTAGAGCACCGCTTGCAGTTAATTTGAATCCAGCAAATTTTCTGTTTTGATTTGAGGGATTTGAGATTAGCTGTGATTTGCCGTCTTTTAATAGAGACTTTCCTATAACTCTTCGTTAGCCTTCTCAAATTTTTATCTGTCTGAACATGGATAGCAAACATTTCAGGGGTGCGTAAGCGAGACTAAGAGGGGGGTGGACATGGAGGTAGAGGTACACAGAGAAGGTGCTCCTTCCAGTCGCTGGCGACAACACGCATGCCCAGCGGATCGTCAGTATGCAGGACCGTCGGCCTGTCATCGCTGGGTCAGGGCCCTGTGAATCTCAGTAAGAACAGCGTCGCCAATTCTGTTCTTCAGTGGTTAATGCATCCTTCATCAGCAGTCTTACCTCCTCGTTCCTCCCAGTCACGGCCACAAATGTCGTCATTCAGCATCATCAGCATCCGTCCAACATGAAGCAGCCCAAATGTCAACACGTTTGTACCCACCACTGTGGAATAAACACATTTTTCTGAAGACTCTTTGATGAACAAAATGCGGTTGGGGTCTAGAGGCATGTTAAAAGATCAGAGGCCAAAGAGGATGATTTTCATCCTGCTCTGACGCCCAGTTTCTGATGCCTTCATAGAGGAGGAGAAGGAAGCCGGTCAATCGGCAAAAATCCCGGGCGGTCGCAACGCCATTTGAGGCCTTGATTGTAGGCCCCGCAGCTTCTGGATGCAGAAAGTCAGGACGACGAAGTCACCTGCTGTTTGATGATGAATGATAACGACATGCGGGATCCAATTGTGGTCTTGTCAGACAGAGTCTTGCTTGCGAGCAGCTTCATCACTGGACGAGGAGGAAGACGGGAGACTATGGGGTAGTGTAGTAGGGTACCGCTCAAAAAGGGAGAGGGTCGGCGGTGCGGTCACAGAAGTCCGCTGATATGATTTCCGCCAGCCACGGCCAGCGGAAACCCTCGCTACTCGCTTATCGCAGTCTAAAAGGTCACAGCGCCTCTCAAGCCTCGGGCCTTTCTGTTGAGCAAAAGCCTATGGATTTCACCAGCGATGTCATATGCCACCCTTTGCGGTAAATGCATAAGTAGAGGCATAAGAACCGTTAGGAGTGTTTAACCTACCACCACATAGTATAGTCACATGCAGCGGAATGCATGGTTGAAATGGAGGCAACACCACTTGGCCAAAAAAAGGCCAGACCGACACCCGGGCCTCCAACCACTGTCACATCTCTGTCTACGCCTCCTCTCTCTGCCAACACCAAGCATTCCTCAGCTGCCATTGTCTCTCAGAGTCATGATCAGGGATCCAGCCTCCGATTCAGCCTCCACCGTCGACCGTAGTACCACCTGCACCACCAGAGGACCCATCCTACTCCTTCTCCTTCCGCCCAGCTTTGACGACCTGCACGTCGTACCAGTGGTGCACAGTCTAGAAGCCAGCCCTTCTGTTCTTCAAGGGTTTGGTGAGCAGAAGAAACACTTTAACCCCAAACCACATCCCAAAAGCAAACAGCCTGAATGTCGCATTGCCAGGCTTCTTTTGGCCTTGGATAATGTATGCCTTTCTGTCTGGTGGACAACAGATGGGTTCCGCCACGTCATGCCCTTGCATGCCACCCATACCAGATGACGAGCAGGCATTTCTGTGCCAGAAAAAGCCGTCCATGCCTGGACAGCCATGTGTCATCTAAAATTTCAAGCCGTTGTCTGCATCTGTTGGCCGGGAAAAGTTTTTACCATCCTGACAAATCACCGACACATGGCTAGTAAGCCGGCCAAGGCCGCTATATTCTGTGACAGCCCTCACTGGGTGAGCTGGGTGAATGTCTCTGAGGGGTAGGGGTGATGGTGGCTCTCAGGCTCACAAACCTACCATGTACTCTACTTTAAGCCCGATGTATAGGTGTAGAGAACCCGTTGATTATAATGAATGAAGTTTGGGTATACCAATACAATTTAAACCAAAACAACTAAAGGTATAACACCATAGAATAAAGATACATAAAAACATAACTTTTAATCAAAATAATAAGAAATGAGAAAGAAAACGAAAAGACACCCTCAAAATTATACCCTATCAAAGACCTGTCTGCCTCAAAAATGGGGAAATCGCCCCAATAAGGCGCCACCACACTGGAACCTAAAACTAACCCTGTCCTAGCTACATCTAAATGAAAAAAAAGAAAAAACACATATACCTCCAAATGGAGTGCACTCAACAAAAAAAGTGCTTGTGATAAAAACAATACAACAGACAATTATACGTTTGATGTTCAATAATACTATGAATTGATGATGCGTCATAGGAAATGATCAATAACGCAAAATATTCCAAATAGTCACAAACGCGTTTCCCCCCTAGATACTGGGGTTCATCAGGAAAATTTGCAGTTTGATAACACAATACGGAAATCTAAGGAAAAAACAAAAAGAAGTATGCATTAAATATAAGCCTCACCGGTCCCTTAAATGATGGAAACACAGGCTGCGAGATAACGATAGAGGACGGGGTCCAGATAAGTCATTGTACAGTTATCCCCGCTATAGATTACTGAGGACAGGATCCAGTTACTGCTTGGACCTGTCTCAGTAATCAAGATTAGCGGGGATCTGTTACATGACTTATCCTGGACCCCGTCCTCTATCTTACCAGCCCTGTTTTCCATCATTAAGGGACGTGAGTTATATTATTGCATACATCTTTTTGTTTTTTCCTTAGATGTTCCGTATTGTTGTTATCAACTGCAATTTTTCCCTGATGAACCCCAGTATCTAGGGGGGAAACGCGTTGGAATATTGGAATATTTATGCGTTATTGATCATCTTCCTATGACGCATCATCAATTCATAGTATTATTGAACATCAAACGTATATTGTCTGTTGTATTGTTATTTATCACAGCAATTTTTTTGTTTGTGCACTCCATTTGTCGGTATAGGTGTTTTTCTTTTTTTCATTTAGTGGTAGCTAGGGACAGGGTTAGTTAGGTTCGTGTGGGGCGCCCTTATTGGTGGCGATTTCCCCATTTTTGAGGCTGACAGGTCTTTTGATAGGGTTTATTGAGGGTGTCTTTTCGTTTTCTTTCTCTTTCTTCATTTTTTTTTTTTAAAAGTTATGTTTATGTATCTTTATTATATGTGTTATACCTGTTGTTGTTTTGGCTCTAGGCTCGGCGCACGCTCTTTAAAAACCGCAGGGATGGTGCAGGTCTTACCCCCAGGTCCTATGGTGGCATCACGTGCCAGAGAAACCAGCCGTGTTGAATTAATCTGTTTGGGAGACCGTCCACACACAGGTCTGAACTGTGGATGCTATCGCAACGAGACCGAGCGCTGGGCTGGGTGCCAAGGACCTTGTGCAAGGCAGGTGGTGTGCGGATTAACGGGCGAAAATCTGCTGGTCGCCCTTAAGATCGGTAGACTGGAGCACATCCCTTGCCATGGCACATGTCATGAACTTGTCGTCCAGAAATTTCAATGAGCTACCCGGGTCTGGGACTGCCTGATGAGGGAAGGTCGAAGTCTTAAGTTCGCACTTCTGCCATTCGTACCCTGCTTTGTCCAGCATGGCTGCGTTGCAGGTCAGCTCGGCCTCCCCGTCAACCGTCTCATTGTGACGTGGCAACACGCGGAATTCCACCTCCACATGCTCCAGCGATTGTGGCAGCAGCGCAAATGCCATTACGCAGTACGATGTGACACATGGCCTGAACAGCAGCAGGTGCGGAACTCGGTGGTGTTGAGCCACCGTTGTGTGAGGCAGGTGAAAGAGCCTGCCCATCATTGCCAGTTTTGAAGAAGCCACCAAAATGGTCAGTGCGGACAATGCCCTTGTCAGCATGAGCATTGTGGGGTTCGGGTGGTGATATCTTAGCTTATGGAACGATAATTGGTCACTCTGAACATACAGGCCCCGCAAGCGACGGAGGAGGAGAAGGACACGGAGCCTTTCTCTCCGTCCAATCACATGGCCAGGACTGTTTCACAATTTCAACGGTCTTCATTAGGCAGTGGTTCGGGGTCCAGGGCTAGTGCAAAGGCGGCGAATCAGCTTCTAAGGGATGCATCAGCTCAGGCAAGTCAGGGCTGTGTAAAAGCTGTGCCAGAGGAAGCGGAGGAGGAGGAGGAGGAGGAGGTATTCATAGACACCGACGTTACGACGTCCCTGACTTGAAAGAGGTTGGCGCGAATTTGAGGGGAGTAGGATGATGAGGAAGATCAGTTTGCTAGTGCCCTCAGACCCAGAGGCTTGGGAAATCAAGGCTCCATCTCTCAATGGAGTGCTAGGATGCTACATTTCCTCCAACTTGATCATCGCATTATGGCCCATTCAAAAATGACAAACAGTTACTGGGTTGGCCAACTCCTGGATCCGGCTTACAAAACAAAAAAATTTAGCACTTTCTTCCACCACCCAAATAGAGAGTAAATTGCAGGAAATGGAGACCCTTGCTGATTGTCAATGGAGTACATCTGTTGTGTCTGGTTCTCGTTCATCAAATGTCACGGTGAACATACATTCAGCGACGTGACAGCAGTAGAGTGCCATGTAGCCGTAGCGGAGCAGCAGCCAAGGTGGCAGAAGCATAATGGGTGACCTTGGCAATCTTTATTTTACACATCACCAAATCGCATGCAACGCTGGGCACACATCCAAACACACAGAGACCAGCTTAAGATCATTGGTGCATGACTATATGCGTCTCATCACCAATGTTTTTGGATGTGTTCCGGACCAATAGACTTTATGGGTACAAAATTGACGAATGGCCCGAGCTCGCTCGCCTACGCCATAGAGGTGTTGTCCTGCTCAGGCAGCCAGCGTCATTTGCTGAGCGGACCTTCAGACAGATGGAGGAGTTTTACAGACAAACGCATCCGGCTTTCCAAAGATAATGTTGGATCGTTTTGGACCTTTTCTTCATGATGAATCAGGCTTGGATCTCTGATGTTGTTGTGGACCAATTGAGAGGTCAACGATTTGTTGTTTTTTAACGTTTACTTCACATCCTCTTCAAACAGAAAATTGTTCCTCTTGAAAACTTTTTTTTAAATTATAATTTCTTTCTGCCAATTTTTATTCTCTTTTTACCCAACAGTTCAATTGGCTGTTTTTGTTTTGATGTGAGAGGAATGTAAAAACAGCAAGGTTTATGGTCACTCGTATTACATTTATTCACTTTATCTTTAGAAGTTTTTGCATTGTCAATGGTTTTAAGTTCATGTTGCTGTGAGATACAGCTTTTATTTATAGTCCTTTGAACAAGAAATGTGGCTTCTAAGTGGCATTTCTCCATCACATTTTTTAATTGTGGATGAGTAGTCAATTTTTATAATTTTTTGGGGTCTTGTGCTGTGACATTACAGCTAGAATTCTGGTCACTTTGGAACAGAAATGTGGCTTCTAAGTGGCATTTCTCCCTCAAAATTTTTTTCAGTCGCTGAGAAGTCATTTTGTAATTTTTTTGGGTCATGCAGCTTTGAAATGCAGCAATAATAAAGGTCCTATTCTAAAAAAAATTGTTTCTAACAGACATTAGTTGTCACAATTGTCAAAGCGGCTCTAGGTCATGTTTTGATTTTTGAGGGCATTTTGCTGTGACATTGCTGCTATACTACAGGTCCTATTATAAAAAAATGTTGTTTCTAATCAGATTTTTGTTATTAACAATTGTCTATAGTGGCTCATGGGTCTTGTTTTGAAATTTGTTGGGGCATTTTCGCTGGAATTGAAGTTTTATACTAAAGGGTCCTATTTATAAAAAAAATGTGTTTCTAAACAGTCATTTGTCTTACCACAATTGTCAAATGTGGGTCAATGTTTTGAATTTTTGGGGGCATATTTTGCTGTGTCATGCAGCTATAATCAGGTCCTTTTATTAAAAATATGTTGGTTCCTTTCAGACATTGCTGTTCTTCACAATTGTCAAAGTGGCTCAAGGGTGTTGGTGCTGTCAGAACACAGAATAGGTAGGACCACTGTTAATGGTCACATATTGCATAAATGAATTGTTTTTGCAAGATCTTTAAAATAGCTATCAATCCTGTATTGAGACAACCCATTTAATTACAAAATTAAAAAGAGAAACAAAGGACATAGGTGGGGGTATTCCATCCTATTTTAATAATTGTGTTTTCTTAGAATTAAAATACTAAAAAACTTGCATTGTACTAAATAAGCTGGTAAAAATAATTTCCATCTGATTTGTACAAGAGGAGCTACAGGAAATTTGACCAGATGTAGGTTATTCAGAGGACTTGGAGTATAGAGCACTGACAGAGAAACAAAGTACAGAGACCATTTCCTCCAGACGTTGAGTAAATTGAGAAAAAGAATGCCAAGAAAAAAGGGGACTTGTTGGAACAGGAGCGTTAACCACCAGTATTTCCAAGTGAAGCTCAATTGGTCGCACTTCAATACGGAGGGGCAATGCGTACCCCGGTCTTCACTGGTTACTTGTGGAAGGGGGGCTTGGAGGTATTACTCACACTTCCGCTTCCGCACTCTGCTTCAGCATGACTGTTTTCGTTTGCTTGCGTCACTAAAGGGGCATTTTTTCCGTGTTAATAGATGACGGATGCCAGCCTGGGCTCTCACCGCAACCTCACTTTACTCCGTACTGCTGCTGACCTGCGTGTTAATAGATGACAGACGGCTTAGCTGGTCTCTCACATCACCCAAACTGTAAGTCTGGCAGTGGACCTCGTGTTAAACAGATGGGTTGACGGCACGCACTGCCCTCACGTTAGGGCAGGAGAGCTTCAAATTTCTCTAAAAATCAGATTTGAAAAAGGTGATTTCTGTTGAGGTTAAGTAGTGTCAAAAAGGGGTCCAGGGATGGACACAATTGCCACAATTTGAGCTTAAAATTTTCTGGGGCTGGATGTCAGATATGAGGTAGCACCATTTGATCTCCAGGGGGAGTCTGTCCATAATCAGAAGTAGGATTTGGAGAAAATTGAAACCATTGAATTGATTGCTGAATCAGTCTCAGGAAAGCCAGGAGGGCAAATTTCTTCTCAATTAAGACAGTGTTTTTGGGGATGATTGGTCATTTGTATTATTTATGGGGGTGTGCGGACAAATTATCACATCTTCTCGTGTAATAAAATATTTAAGAAAAAAGCAGGGAGTGTGTTTGTTGTATGATATCCACTTGAAAAAAAAGCAATGGTTATACATTTAAAAATTATACATAAAACTGTCCCTAAAAAATTCTGTAAACAAATATATGCTAAATGAGAGTCAATGTCAAAATAGCATTGCCACTTTGTGATTGTGGGTCAAACAGGTTTAGGGGTCAGGTTGTGGGCCAGGACAGAGATCGTCAATGTCAGTGAACTAAAATGGTGGTTGAAAGGACTCTTCCCCTCCCGGAAACTTTTAATTCTGGGGTCAGACAGGTTTATGGTCATACTGCGGTCCTGGACAGGTATAGTCAATGTCGTTCAACTAAATTGGTGTTGAAAGACTCCTTTTCCCAGACTTTTTAATCTGTGGGTCAGAAAGGTTTTATGGTCATACTGCGGTTCTGGACTGATTTAGTTAATGTCAGTTTCAACTAAAATGGATGTGATTGAAAGTCTCCTTTTGCGGACTTTTTTATTGGGGGTCAGACAGGTTTAATGGTCATCTGCGGTCCTGGACAGGTTTAGTCTAATGTCAGTTCAACTAAATTGGTGGTTCAAAGGAATCCTTTTTCTTGCACTTTTTAATTCTGTGGGTAAGTCAGGTTTAATGGTCATAATGGTGGTCACTGATCAGGTTTAGTCATGTCCTGTTCAACTAAAATGGTGGTTGAAAGACTCTTTTTTCCCAATACTTATAATCTGGGGTCATGCAGGTATGGGATCATTGCTGTGTTCCAGGACAGGGATATTCAATGTTCCCTGTTCAAGTTAAAAATGATGGTTCAAATTCATTCTGATTCTGGCAATTTTTAATTGTGGTCATGCGGTTTAAGGGTCATGCTGTGGTGAAGACAGGGATATGTGATTGAGTCTGTGATTTTTTTTTCTGTGGCTTTTATAACCTTTTGTACTTGTAAGATGTAGCACATTTCAGTTTGCTGTTGTGGATGTTAAATTCACAGCTTTCTCCATCACTGTTGGGTGTATAGAATGAAGGTTGTTGTTCCTCTCCATTGACTTTAATGGTCATCGGGATAATCTATTCATCGACTATCGGATATCTTATTGATAATTGCCGATATCGGAATATCACCCCGAGGACGATAGTAATTAGTATCCGCTCATCTATATTCAACAGTCTATGATCCTGTAGCAAGAAAAGTTATAGATGCTCTTTCTAGTAAACTAAGTTTATTACAAATACTCTGCAGAAGTTGTGCTATTTAACCGCAGGCAGCCTGGAACCTTCCTGAGCAGTAAAAATAATGTTGGGTTGATCCAGTCTAGTTTATATTGTGGCATCAGTTGATTCTGGGGGAAGTTTTGTACTCACATTCCACCTCATGTACTATCAGCACACATAGAAATTCCCTCCTTAAGGGAATGTTCACATGGCCGCAATACGCCGGATGTTTTGGGATCAGTGCGTACTCCCAAAGCACGGGGGGAAGGGGGAGGGTTAGCCAGCCAGCCCAATTGACATGTCACTTATCTCCCCGTGCGTACAGTACGATCATATTATATGCACGGGGGGATGAGGCGTAATCCATAGTTCTCTATGACAACTATGGATTACAGTAATTGCGGCGCGCATCTTGCCGCATATTAAGCGCAAATATGCAATGAAATGTGCGCCGTAATTATGCCGTGTGAAGATACCCTAAGGCTAACAGGCCTCTCCTTTCTTTTGAACTTTTCTGGATGGTTTCTATAGGCTTCAGGATGAGAAGTAAACTGAATCTTCACTGGACCAAGGTCCAAGGCATGACTTCTGTAGTTAAAAACCCCACACTAGTGCTACAGGGGGTATATATACTCTCTAAGCCCTCCCATTTACCATAACAACCAACGTCACTACACTCTCTTACATTATCATTAACTCACACATGACTGAAAGAACATAGTCAGAATGACCTTGCAGGTTTTTTTTTTTACTAAACACATAGGCCTAGCAATAGCTATAAAGAATACACAGCAATAGGAAGGCATCAAATTACCTAAATCAGTCTGCTCTGGGTTATCACAGCAGCATCCTAAAAGGGTTGTCCACTATAAGTGGGTTTTTCTTTTACCATACTGCTGCCCAATTAAAATACAAAACTTAAACTCAACTCTCCGCTTACATGTAGTGCTGCACCGTTTTCACTCTCCACCAGTCTTCTGTTTACTTCTTGCTTCTTCTGAATTGGAACATCACTGCTACAGTCGCTGATTTGTCGCAGTGGTCACAAGCTACTGTTAGATGTCACTGTTTGGAAGTGAGCTGTTTGAATAGTGGCTTCAAACAGTGGCACATGACCAATCAATTGCTGTAGCAGTTATGTGCCACTGCATGATGCCAGCATTCAGACAGCTGCATCAGTAATGTCCCCGCTTGGAAGCAAGGACTAAAATGAAGACTGGCAGAGAGTGAAGACCGGATCCGAGGTGAGGGGAGAGGTGAGTATAACTTTTTTATTTTAATTGGGCAGCAGTTTGGTAAAAGTAGAAAAAAAATTGTAGTGAATAACCCCATTAACAAGAGTTGTTCACTTTAATGTAAAGTATTGAATGCTCTATATATCCTTAAATAAAATGTTTTTTTCCATTTACATTTTTTGTTCACTTCTTTTTGTCAAGCAATATCCAGGCCTTAACCAATCCATTCTTATATTATTGTGTAATACTACCTTGCCACATAGCATTGAGTGCAGGTTTTATTGGTGGCACCTTTTCTAACCGAAAGGCATTAAACAGTCGTCATATTTTTGAATATTTATGCCTGCATTCTGATTACTTGCAGTTTATAATGCTGTAAAAGGAAAATCATGGAGACCAAGATGTGTGATATCTTCAAGAGTTTGAATCTATCACATATGCAATTTCTTTATCCGATATTAACACCAACGTCTTTCTATCTTTCTTTGGACCTGCATGTTTTGGGCCTTAGGATAAAGCATGTATCTTTTTATTCCAATAGCCATCATCTTTTTTATTTTCATCAATGTAGCAAAATATATAAGGTTTTTTATGTTTTACTACTTTTGCAAACTATCAGCCCAATTGATGGAAAAATTATGTTTAACTTTTTTATTTTTTCCTTATAGCCATATCTAGCCACCTCCCGATGATGGGAGCCATAACACACATAGGGGTGCTTTTCTTACTGTGGAAGGCTCTCAGGGTTGCATTTATACTTGCATTTAGCAGATTTATACTTATGGTACATATGTTAATTATTTTTTAGTTGACCTTATTGTTTATTTATGTGCTTGAACTGTTGTTAGCTGCTGCCTTTTTATGGGGAGGGATTTTTTTTTTTGTTTTTTAGGTAATATGTGTCTTTGAACTTTTTAATCTTTTACTATGATATTTGAAGTGATTGTCGCTGTTTCTATAGGGTTTTATGTGGTTATTTTTATTTGCAGGATACATATGGGTCATTATGGGTAAAGGGCTCATGTAAACTACAGAGCAGTGTACTCTGGAGCCCAGAGACATACAGATGTACAGTAAAGGCCCATACACTATTATAGATGCTGAGTGACTGTTCTGTAAATCTTGGAGGTTGTACACAATATACATAAGCCTTTATTCTGCAACAATGTAGATTTGTATATTATTCAAAGTTTGAGGGAGTACCCTGCTGACTATAAGTGAAAAATCAGCACTTGTTAAGAATGTAGAAGACGACAATGTTAGAGAAACAACTACCCCCATCTTTCTTCATTTCTTTTATGTATATGAACTTCATTCTCATAAGTCTCTGTCCCCATTTGCATGCACGGATTTAAAGTATTCTACAAAGTTATCCATGAATTTTATCCCGGTTGATTTTGAATTTGTTGAAATTGCCATCTAAAGCCCCATGAGAGTGTCTTAAAGGGGTTCTCTGACATTTTCAGAAACTCAGAAGTCACGTTTTTAGAACTATACATACAGGAGAAAATTGTACCCAAGGGTTTGAAAATTTATAAACCTAATCCCTTTTATGATAATGATGTTGCTTTTAATGATCTGTGGCAGGAAAATTTGGAGCAATGCTCCTTGGATTTGATGGGTTTATTGGTAAATAAAAGAAAGAATAATTGCATTTTACTGGCCAGGGAGGTAGAAACAAACCTTACAGCATTCTCAAAATTCCAATCTCACCCGGAATATTATAACCTAGAACAAAGAATGGTTAATAATTTAAAAAGGAACGAATTAGACGTAATAAACAAAAAATTACATAAACTAACAAGAGATAGATTTGATAAATCTAATCCACAACCTCAGGTAAAGAGACATCACAGATTAAACCCTGATGATGGATCTGAATTGATACAGGAGAAAGCACAAGAACACCTAGATACTCCCACTACAGTTGATCCAGTTGATCCAGTAGTAAGGCCAAAACAATACAGCGAGGTAGTTAAAAGAAATCCCCATAGAAGGGAAAATGATACATTTAGACCTCGTCTGAATAGCAAGAGTTCTATCTATGGGAATCATTATAATAATAAAAGAAGGTATTCCAATGACAAATCAAGTCCACGTTTATTTTTAAACTCAAATTTTAAAAATTCAAATTCCAATTATAAAAGTAAGAAAAACATCCCCAACTGAAATATTACTGAAACTGTGAAGGGTCCAACATTTGAATTCCCCCATCTGCGAGAAAAAATTAACCGCTTAGCTATTGCTGGGGAAGAGGAACATTTAATGTTGGAAACCTCCAATGGAGTAGAATATACCACACACGATATCCTTGAGGAATCAATCTTGGCGTTACCCCCTATTTTATCAAATACCCCCACACTATTTATTGACAGACTCATTCCTAGTCAAAGCCCCTTGTCTGATATTCACTCATCAACATATTACCCCTTCTGGTACCACAAATATTGAATTAGATAACACATTTATTTCTCCTTCCTTAGCTCTATCTAATTTTCCACCCTTTCAGACACAATCCCAAGTTATTCCACAAATATCACATATCATAGATCCTACAGACAATGTATCCACTCCTTTAAAACCACCTTCTGTTAATTCCTAATCTTTGGGTATCCTTTCTTAATATACTCCAACTATGAATCTTTTTTTAGGGGTAAACCCAAGGTTAAACATTCACAACCACATAGAGGAGAATCTCAAACAGCATGTTATTCTAAACGCTCATTCCCCAAAACTCCTCTTTGACTGATAATCTTTACTCTTATCTATTGAGGAGAAAGAGGTGCAGGAGTACGAAATGCTACAAGACTAGATTATCCTGTTGAGTAACATGTTATTATTATAATTTATTTTAGTTGTCTGGTTTTTTTATTAGTTTTATATATTTAATTTTATCCATTTATTAGTTATCCTCCTTGAGATGCTTTTTACGAATGGGACTTGGTTTTAGCCTCGACAGATACATTGATGACTTGGGTTGTCTTTTCTTGATTTTTTTTCGGTTTGTCACATATGTTCTGAAATCTGTAAACGTATGTGGGGTGTTTTTTTTATGAAATATATTTAGTCATAAGAGTACTACGATGTCCAACAGATGAGGTTCTATTGGTGGTAACTTCACTCCATGCGTAGTTTAGGTACTGTGGTCTATTATGCATCTTAATTTTATACATATATACGCACTGGGTTATGTGATCCCAGTGTGGTTTGAACAGGGGGACTGAAGTTTTTTGGGTTTGGTTAGTTAATGGACCTTCGGTTCCGAATCTTACTAGAATTTGTTTTGTACTGGTATGTTTGTTGGTGCTTTTTTATTGGTTGTGGGGTGTCTGGTTAGCGGTATTGGGGGTGAGGGGGTGAATGGTGTAGTGGCTGTGGTTGGGGGGTGGTGGGTTGGTTTTGTGGTGGGGAGGTGGGGGGGGGGTGGGGGGGTGGTGGGGTGGGGGGGGGTGCGGTTTGTGGGTGGGGGGTAGGGGGGGGGGGGGGTGGGTGGTTTGGGGTTGGGGGGGGGGTGGGAGGGGGAGTGAGGGAGGAGTTTGGGGGGGGGGGGGTGGTGGTTAGTTGGTGGGGGGAGTTGGGTGGAGGGGTTTATGGGGGGGGTAGTGCTGGGGTGGGGTGGAGGGTGTGGTGGTATTTGGTTGGGGAGGTGTAGGGGGCGTGGGGTTATGTGTGTAAGGGGTGTGGGTGGGTTTGGTGTGTGATGGTGTGGTGTGGGGGGGGGGGGGGGGGGGGGGGGGGTAGGAGAGGGAGGCTGGAGGGGGGGGGTCGGGGTTTGGGGTGGGAGTGGAGGGGGGTTGTGGGAGAGAGTGGTTGGGGGGGGGGGTGTGGGTGGGAGGGGTGAGGGTTGAGGGGGGTGGAAGAATAGGTTATGGGGGGTGGGTGGGGGTGGTGGGGGGGGGGAGGGTGGTTGGGGGGGGATGTGGGACTGTGGTTGTTCCTTCGTATTTAGTTTTGTGTATTTATTTTTTTGTTTTTTGTGCTGTCGTTCTTTTTTTATTTGTTTTTTTCTTATTTTGTTTTATTTAATTGTGCTTTATATTATCTTATTTGGTTTCTACAGTTATTTTTTTGTTATTTAATATTTTTAGTTTTCTTTTCGTTTTTATTTTTTAATATTATTTTCTTTAATTTTTTTTTTATATTCCAGTTTAAGGAGGCTCTAAGGATTTTAAATGATGAGTTTTTATTATAAAAAAGTTTTACCTATAGCTCATGATAAACTGAAAACATACGAAGAATTTATCAAACAAAATTTTTAAAATAATGTCATTACTAAAGAGGAAAGGAATTTTCTAATTTCATTCATCAATACCATCATTTACCTTTTTTTTACCACCTCCCTAAAGATCCTAAAGATGTCTCTAATTCCACAGGACGCCCTTTTAAATATCTGGGGTAAATTCAGTACTCTCCAATCTTTCCCACTTCATAGATTTAAACTAAAAAACCTATAGTTAGGAGCGTTTGCCCAGTTTTCTTAAAGACTCCGATTTTGTCTTGAGGGATTTGATGGGCATGGAACGAAAGACTAATTATGGATTCTTCTTGACGTAACAGCCTCTTACTCCAACATCAGACTTGAGTTGGGGCTTAGAAGCAGTTTTGTTTTTTTAATATGGAAACCCTGTGTTTTAAGATGTTTTTAATTCTTTTTTATTACAAGGATTGGATTTTATTTAAACAATTATTTTTTTTTAGTACGTATCCGCCTATTTTCATTCCAGCAAGTAGGTACAGCAATGGACCAGGTAGCACCATCGCTGGCTCTAACCTTTTTATGGGGCGTTCGTGGGATCTTTTATCAGTGACCAATATATCCTTTTTTAAGAAATTTTTTACTAAAACGTTTTATAGATGTTCTCATATCAAATTTGGGAGGGCCATCTGATACTTTTAATAATTTTGTATGTTTTTTTAAAATGGACAACCCTTGCGTATAAAATTTACATCTTTGTTCATTCACAAGAAATTAGTTTTTTAGAATTTACATTATATATTAGTAATGGTAAAATGGCGTCTAAAAACTTTTTTTTTTAAAAACGATTTGAACATTATTTATTATTCATTCAAACCCATAAGAGAAATTTGGATAAGGAACTTTCCTTTTGGGCAATTAGAAGATTAAAGAAAAATTGCAATGATGAGTCAACTTTTAACACCTCAAGCTGACATTTTAACCAACAAATTTAAACAAAGAAAATACCTGGGATGTTACTGAAAGGTGCCCGTAATAATGCTGCACTCTCTTACCTCAAGAGGAGTATTTATATTTCCGAAAAAAAGCAAAAAGAGTGACAAAGATTTTAATATATGTTTTGTCACCAATCAAATAAGCCAATATAAAGAAGTAAACAAAATATTTTTTTATAACATTGGAACATCTTGCTCCGCGACCCTGGGCCTCAATGGAAGTCTCCCTAACGTACCTTTTTATAACAGAAAACAAAAACATTAAAAACATATGGCTCCTCTAAAACTTATACATACATAATAGGAAATACTGAAAAAGATAGGAAAAACAATTTACTGTGTAAGGTTCTACCACCTTGTGGGAATTCTATATGTAAATGCTGTGGACATAATTGTCATTAGTAATATTTTATTCACTCAGCGGACATTGAGGTGTTCAGAATGAAAGAATATTTATCATGTAATTGGTCTATGTTATTTACTTAATTACATGCTGCTGTAATAATGCAGTATGTGGGAAGACCTCCACAAAGCTTTCCGTTAGACTGAATAACACATCAGGTATGTTGCCAGGACTTACTATAGGCCTGCCCCGTCATGGTTTTGGAGGTCACAACACTAGAGAACCTGTTTTTTCCATAAACTAATTGATCGTATTGCAGAGGATTGCTTGATAGAGCTAAAATGTTGAGTAAAAGGGAAGTATACTGGATGACAACTCAATACCCCTGATGCCTCATGTTTGAATGAAATACAGGATGCCTTCATTTAATTATGATTCATAAGCATATTCTTAATTCTTCATATATATGTTATAATATGTACTTTTATAATCATATCTAAATATATTTTTTATCTAGTAATTTTTTCATTATTTAATATTAAATTAAAATTATTTATTTTTTATTTTTAAATGATATTTTTTTATCAACACTAAGATCTAACACCAAAAACCCACAAGCAAAAGAACACATACATCAAAATACCCCACACATCAAAAAACCAAACCAACAAACCACCACCCCCAATATCTGCCACATAACACACACCCATAAGACACACATCAGTTACACTCACCTAAATATATAAGTCTAAAGAAATATCCAGAACAACCATATTTTTCCAAATCAGTCCAACTTACGATCACCACACTTATCACGAGTATTTTGCCACTTTTGTGATAGGTCTTTCTGTGTCATATCTTGAAGAACGGTGCCAAGACCCGTGAAACGCGTTATGTGCTACACAATATATAATTAAATAATTTAAAAAGTAACCTACTGTGCTTAATCCTTAGATTAAACGCTCTAAGGAGCCCAAGTAGTGTTCCCTTTATTATAGCTAGCTTGCAACCTCCTTTATTGGGTTTGCAAAGCACTGTAATTTTCTCTATTTTCAGAAACTCTGTGATAGGACTATGTTAGGGTAAGTTCATATAATGGAATTCGACGTGGATTCCAGGTTAAAATCCCCTTGTTAACCTCCTGCCATATATGTGAAAGGCCATTCTATGTTGTAGTTCACACTATGAACTACAGTGCAGATTTTACACACCACAGATTTGAAATCCATGGTGTGGGAAAAAATGGACAGGTCTATTCTTTTAAACAGATCCTTGTCAGATTTAATTTTGGCAGGAGTGGTGCACATCAAAATCAGAAGCAAATACCACATAAGTAAAGTAGAAAACCTCAGCATTTGCTGAGGATTACATGTTGGATTTTTTTGGTTCAAAAAGTCCAACATGTTAACATACCCTTAAAATAAAAGAATAATGGGTACTGGAACTCACCTCTTCCACCACTGCCATTCCAGTGCCATCAGAGCTCCAGTCCTCCAGCAGTGATGTCATATACATTGTGCACATAAGCATGAGCCAATAATACCAATGTTGGGGGACCAATAGGAACATTGAAGCTCCAGTGTCACTGGAATAATGGCAGCAGGATCGGTAAATACCCACTGTTTTTATAGTAAAAAATCTTGGAACATCCTTTTCATAATGTTGTCCACTAGAAAAGTTATGGTGATGAAAACTTTGTTTAAAGGCCAGCATGTAATACTACCAACGATATCAGACGTATCGGTATAGATCAAGTAAGAATTTGGAGAAAAGGAAGAAATATTCTTAATGACTTTTTGTAAAGTCTATAACAGATGTAAACATTTCATCATGGTGTATAGATCTGAAAGCAAATATCCTCCATGGTGTTTAATAGATTGGCGCTGGCCCTTTGCACATTCTAATATTGTATGCCTATTAATTTGGGGTCTCCGAGTATTAGTTTACATGATGCTATATTACATGAAGAAGAAATGACCTGAGAAAAATTTTAAATATTATAATCGTTGGGGATTTGCCATTTTGGCACTGTTAGAGAAGCTGTTATTCATGATTATACAGCACGTCCTTACAATATAACAATGGTTCTATGATACGACATGTTATACACAGCTGTTTCTCCAGTTAGCATGCTATTACTGACATTTTAATAGAAATACATTTCTTTTTTGATATACAAATATTGTTCTCTCTTTCAAACTTAATAGATTATTGTTATGAAAAACGGTGGAATCAAACATATTACCTTTCTGTTTATACATCTGACATGAAATGATATGCCCAGCTAAAAATAAAATAAATGCAACAGGCAGACATAACGCAAACTTTCTCATAATGGGCAAGCACTCACCCATTGGATCAACATCTTTCAATTTATTAGCATGACAAAGGACACAATTATTTTGGATATGCCTGAGTGCAATTTTCATTAACTCTGCAATGATTTATTAACAAAAGTGTCAGGAATGTAATAAAAGCAGCAGGACTCCTAAAAATGCCAAAATAAAAAAAACGAAAACTACGGTACAAAATCCAAACATGCCTTGCAGCATCGGGTCACTAAGGTTGCCTGATTCTATCAAAAGCATCACCATGGTGAGTGAACTCTACAATTAACAAAGAGTAAGCACAAAAAATGCTAATATCTCATTTGAATGCAATTATGCACAGATTACTGCTCACTGGAACAAGAAAAAGGATTTTAATTGTCAACCAAAGTTGCATGTAAATCCTGACTTCTGTTTAACTTTTTCTTGAATGATTATTGGAACATTACAGTCAGTTTGGTTCAGCATGTTGTGTGTTGTTACAGCATAGTACATATGGTACATTCGAAAAAGAAATCACCAACATATATTAGAGGTCATATCATAACATGTTACATTTTTATCTTGGTTGCTGATTTTCATTGCATTGCTTAAGTGCAGTAAAAATTCTATGATCTGACATTAAATTGAAGCATTCTGGACTATGAGATGGTTATAGAAAAATATGTTGATAGATAAAGGAAACCTAATATGCTCTGTGCTGGCTGTTGATAGCTGTGGTCCATATAGGAGAGGAGCAGAAATAGGACTAAGTGACTCCAGGACTATGCATTGCTGCTTCCTTTCATTTATGCTTCCCATGGCTTTTTTTCAGGGCCATTAATATT